>CANSNZ010000827.1:782500-820040 GCA_947646795.1 Beta lomatogona | reverse complement strand
CTGATAGATGATGGGACACTTTAGTTGAGAATTTGTTTTGGAGTTGAGAGAGCCACAAGGACAAATAACGTAGAGGGAATTTGATCTGAGGTCTTGGATACCACCTCCCAAGATTTTAACCAGCTAAGCTACTTGACGTTCACTCAGTTGCTAATTTGTGATAGGCTTAGTAAATGACGCATTATCATACTAGAGTTGTGAGATGGTTCAGTTATGATTTGGTCGATTTGCTGCTTGCTTCTCTTATGATCTTAATGCAACTTGTTTACATCAATACTAAATATTTTTTATAAGCTTGACATGTTCCAACTTTACTGAACAACAATGCTGATGTTGCCTTTAAATACTATTGTAAACTTCACATGACAGAGTTGTTTATGGAAAATTGGGGATGGCTCAGATTAAAGCTTACACTAAAATGTTATAGTATAATGATGTGATTTTCTAATGTTTGAAGTGTATATACTATTGGCCTGAAGACGGGAGGCCGTATGTAGCATTGGGGAAGGTATTAAGGAAGCAACTAAGAATATCTGAAGCAAGAGATGTTTATGAAAAAGGCTCTCAGGCTACTGAGGGTGAAAATCCTTACATATGGCAGGTATGTATTTTATGTCTACTATTTAAATACCTTCAACTTCATCTACTATAGGGTTACTAAGAACTTACCCAAAGTTCTGATGTTATAATATTTTTCAGTGCTGGGCTGTGATGGAAGATGGGTTGGGAAATGTAAGGAAAGCTAGAGAACTATTTGATGCAGCCACAGTTGCGGATAAGAGGCACATTGCGGCCTGGCATGGTTGGGCAGTTTTGGAGCTAAAACAAGGAAACATCAAGAAGGCCAGGAATCTCCTTGGCAAAGGTATTAAATACTGTGGTGGAAATGAGTATGTATACCAGACTCTCGCGTTGCTTGAAGCCAAGGCTAATCGATATGAGCAGGCTCGCTACTTGTTCAGACAAGCCACCAAGTCTAACCCCAAAAGTTGTGCTAGTTGGCTTGTAAGTCATTTTCTTTCTTTCTCAGTGTCTCTTACGAATTAATTTTTTTGGGTTGGGTTGGAGGAACTTGCACTATGGGTTTGAAATTTTGAGATATCTATAGAGACTATATCTTCATCCATATGATTCCCTATGGCCGGATTATTTGTTCCCTACTATACTTCTAACTAGTATCACTAGATTCACTACATCCTCTCGAATTGCAATCAGAAAAGGACTAGTTTGTACTTCCAAATGGTACACTGTTGGGATAATCTATTAAAATTAGTTACCGAATTGCATTTTTATACCCTATTTGTACCTTGAATTAGGTAATGCTGCTAAGTTCTAGATATATAGCAAAGTACTTTTCAAATGCTATCCACATTGTTCAGACAAATTCATTGTGACTTGAGCAATTTCTTGTCGTTTAATTCGTATCAAATATTTGTTAAACTGATGAATGCCTATTGTCCTGAAACTTCCTGTTCATCCTTGTCTTTCCAAATACAGGCCTGGGCACAGTTAGAGATGCAGCAGGAAAACAATCGAGCTGCCTGTTATTTGTTTGAGGTAAATGATCATAACAATACATATGACATACTTCGAATCATGAGACAATTTTCATATGGCATTAGACACAAAATCTATGGCTTATTACATTCAATTTCAACCCCGATTTATATTTGCAGAGAGCTGTTCAGGCGAGCCCCAAAAACAGGTTTGCCTGGCATGTATGGGGTCTGTTTGAGGCTAATCTTGGACGAATTGACAAAGGGAGAAAAATTCTGAAGATAGGTCATATTGTCAACCCGAGGGATCCTGTTCTTCTCCAGTCTCTTGCTTTGCTAGAGTACAAGCACTCTACTGCTAATGTTTCCAGGGTTTTGTTCAGGAGAGCATCGGAGTTGGATCCGAGGCACCAACCTGTGTGGATTGTAAGAGGAACCTCCCCGCTAACTGCAATAAAACTCTGATGGCCTATTTGATAATAGTATTGAATTTATGTATAATGTTTTAGAGAAAGCTCATGTCAATGCGCATGATAATGGAACATCTTGCTCAAATCATAGATTTCGATTTTAACACTCAGTATTACTTCTAAAGTGGTAATAGATGATAATATAAATTTGTAAAGAAAAAGGAGAGAGACAAGCATTAAGATGGACATTGGCATGTGACTTTTTTCACAGATTCACCTATAAATTTATCACCATATGTGCTTTTAATAGTTAAATGTTCGTGTGGCCTATTATTCTTTCCTGTTTTTGTGGTTGTTTGTAGTTAGGCCACAATTTAAAATATTATGCTTTTTGCTATTTTAGGCATGGGGATGGATGGAATGGAAGGAAGGTAACATATCCACTGCAAGAGAACTGTACCAAAGAGCTCTGTCTATTAACTCAACAACGGAAAGTGCTGCTCGTTGCCTTCAGGTTATTAAGATCGAAGTTGCCATGTTGCTTCTGAAAACCATACTTTGTGTAACACAAACAAGGATGAAATTGTATCTTATATTAGCCTTTGAATGAGAAACTGGTGTAAATATGTTTCAGGCGTGGGGCGTTTTGGAGCAAAGAGTTGGCAATCTTTCAGCTGCTAGGAGATTATTTAGATCGTCTCTTAACATAAATTCGCAAAGCTACGTGACATGGATGACTTGGGCATCTTTAGAGGAGGATCAAGGCAATTCTGTGCGTGCTGAGGAGATCCGTAATCTCTACTTCCAGCAGGTCAGTAACTGGAATGGATTTTATGCTTACATGATCTTAATGTGTGTAACTAAAATGTAATATCAAGGACACCAAGAGGATGATTTGGGGTCTGGGTCAATCAGATGTACTATTCAGTAGATAAGGGGTGCACTGCGTACTACAAGCTTAAGTCATCTAAAATTACATTAATGTTGAACTTCGTGATTGGGTGACTACTAAATGTTGAGTCGAGTCATTTGTTCAGGGCGATTAAACACTATTGTACACAACGCATTCGTTGCATACAAGTTTTCACAGTACAATGGTTAATGTCCGCCTACGATATTTTAGGATTAATGCTTGAAGTTCATCTAAAATGTCTAGAATTAATGTCCGCCTATGATATTTTAGGAAGTTCAAACAAAGTTGTCAGTTGTCAATTCTCCTAATATAGTAATGGGGTAATGCTTGAATTCTCTAATGTCTTACTTTTCATTTTACCTCAAGTATCCAGGCCGGATATTTTCAACTCTGATAATGTGTTCCGAGAATTAACACTACTTATTTTTAGGCCGAGAGTATGTGATTTAGCTCAAGTAGTCAAGCACCCATGCCAGATAAGATTCAAACATGCAACTGTGTACTGTTTAGTGTTTAGGACAGTTACAATGTAGTCTTTTTTATCAGGTCTTAAGGTATCTGGTTTTTGCTTCTATAATGCTTTCTGTTTCGACAGCGAACGGAGGTTGTAGATGACGCTTCCTGGGTAAACGGGTTTCTAGACATCATTGACCCGGCACTCGATAGCATAAAGAGGCTCTTGAATTTAGAGCAGGATCCATTTGGGAAAATCCCTGATTCAGCACAGAAGACAGAGTTGAAGAGTAATGATGAAGAAACATTATCAGAGGTTGAAAGTGTTGGGAGTGGGAGTGGTTTTGATTTGGATGCATTTATAAGAGAGAAATTGTCTCTTGATCCAACCAAGCTTGATGACCAAATGGAAACATCTTTATTGTCCATTGCAAGAAGTAAGCAACAAAGAAATGCATTCAGATCAAGACAAAGACTTAGGTGATTTTTGCTATACAATAATTTGAAGGCAACAATATCATAATTTTGTATAGTACTATTAAAGATATGCATTGGTAAGTTGTGCATATATACATTGTAAGGATACAAAGATTAATTCTTCTTAACAAGAGAAAATAGTTGTAATGTAAGATTTTTCATTTGTTTTTTTGTATAGAAAGCTGTTCTCTTTTGTTCTTAATCTCTATGCTGAATTTTTTTGAGAGATAAAAAGTCAAAGGGGCCATAATGAAATTCTTATGTAGCTAATGGTTTATATTAATTTTAGAAACCATATTTATCTTATATACAAGCATGTTCATTCAATGCATAAGTCTTCTAATCAATGTTCAACTTTATTGTGTCATCTTATGAACAACATTTTAAGAATCTTTTGTGTCATTGTATGAAGGAAAAATGTCATTATTCTAAGAAGAGAATGTTTCATCTCATGAAAAGGTCATATATCATTTTGAGAATCGTATATGTCATTGTACTGATTGAAGGAAAAATATCATTATTATATCATTTTAGTAATTAGTATGTCATTTGTCAATTTATAAAGGAAAAAGGTCATTCCAATAAGAAAATATGTATCTTTAGAAAGGTGACAGGTGTATGTCATTTTAGAATGGTACGTCATTTATAAATAGATTGGGTCATTTTTTCATAAACTTAATCTCATTTTAACATGAAGTAAGTTATGTCAGTATTTATATATTTGAAATCATTTCTACACAAAGTATTACTTAAATATTGATTTGGATTCATTTTAACATAAACCTATGTTAGTTTTCAAATCACGTTCCATGTCATTTTAAAATAAACATGCAAGTGACTAATAATAAAATTTTAACTAAAAGAAGACTACAATGAGACACTAATTACACAAACACCGATAACATCTTTTATAAAGATTAGTTGAAGCATAACATCAAAAGCGCTTGGAAACTCTAAACAATTCTTAATTTTCATGAAAATAAACGAGTAAGGCTACTTGGAAAACAATTCTTCATAAAACATATAAAAAAGTTACACCGCCTGCTTTTTGGTAAAGACCAAGTTCTCCTTCTAGCCTTTTTATGTAATAAGATAACCTAGCTAGCCATTGTCGTCCCTTGTCATCCCGACTTAAGATATACTCCTATGGACCCGAGCACATTAGGAGGATATTTAGACAATTCCCATTCCCAATCCCAGGATGCTGGGTTATGGAAAGTGCCATAAAATCCACCAAATTCATTGCCTGGCCCAAACTGAAAGCTAAACTCTTTATCGCGGCAGGTCTCTCCTGAACGTCCAAAAGGTCCAAATTTCTTTTTGTTGGTTTCAATTGTCAATGAAGTGATTACTGAAATGTCCATAGTTTCACCGTCGAATGTCACAATACCTCCATAACTAGCCGGCTTCCAGCAACCACTAAGCCCGGTGATGTACTCGCTATCACCCTCGAGTGTTATCTGTCCATTTGCTCATTTGAACACAATTGTAAGTTTGATGAAGTAGACAAGTTCACAAGTAGCATATTTATAAAGAATTGGATAATGACTTAATGAGCGGTAATCTGTATAAATATATTAAAAGGTGTTCCTAAACAACGAATGGCACCATGTGGCACTTTTCCTTAGGTGCTTTACAACATGTAATACACTGTATATATATAATTAAGAAAATGTCATGTATAAGATTTGATCTTATGACTTCAAGTTTATATACTACAATCATAACCACTAAACCAAGTTATACTTGATTTCAAAGTAAAATAAATGAAAACTATAATTATTCGGGGCATAACCCGGACCAAAAAACTAATTAGCTAATGAATGTGTGATTCTTTTATGTAATATGGCTATATGGCTATATGTAGGCTCAAAGCCTCCATACTGCTCTCATTTTTGTAAAATTAATATTTACACATTTATATTTTGCTCATTTCTGTAACAAATTTACAAAAAAATGTGTGTGCACCGGAAGCACCTAAGAAGACATGATGTAGGCTTGTAAAGAATTAAGTTGGCTAATATTAATTGAAAAAATTCAATCGAAATCGACTTACAATAACAAAAGATTATGAAAAAGGGAGGATAAAATGCACTTTAATATTTAAAGTTACCATCAGATTGACTAAGTTGACTAAGTCGAACCAATTGGTCAATTGGACCAAGCCATGTATATGCATATCTAATTGGAAATACTTTTACTATTTGTTTTCTTTCATAAGACATTAAGAAAATATATTTTTTTCCTAATATGTTTATGAAAATAAATATATCGAAATGAGCTTGATAGAGTATGTAACAACTTCCTTTGGGGGGATAGAGACGGAAAAAATAAAATGCACCTTGTGTCGAAAGAGGCCACTTTTCTTCCAAAGAGTCTAGGGGGGCTAGGAATTCGGAATCACCGCACTCTTAATCAAACAATGATGGCTAAGTTGGGTTGGAAAATGTGTCAGGGTCCCCCTAGCCTTGCCCAAAAATGTATTCTCTCGAAATATGTCCACTCCACTGGTATTACTAAGTTTCAAAAAGGTTCTCATGTGTGGCAAAGTATAGGGAAAGGATGGGCCATTCTTGAGGAAAGCTGTCAATGGAGACTAGGAAGTGGTTTAGGGGTTTCCTTTTGGGAGGATGATTGGTTGGGAATAGGGCCAATTCGAAGCCTCATAATTGGCCCCTTGAGTAGGGATGAGATAGGAGCGAATGTGAGTAGGGTTTGGAATACAGGTGGGTGGGATGGCATTCAATTTACAATAGATCTCCCCCTGTATGTCATTAATAATATGCATAGTAGTCAGTGGAAACCAAACGACAACCTTGATGTCCCCTTCTCTTCATATGTCATAAATGGAATCTTCTCTCTTAAACTTGCCTTCCATAGTGTATCTTCCAAGCACCATAACGTCAAAATGAATACCTTGTGGGTTTGGGGAGGCCACCACCCCCCCCCAAAATGAAATTCTTCTTATGGCTTCTATGGCATGGTAGAATCCCTACCCAAAAACTCCTCTTTAATAGGTCAATTGTTCCCAACCCCATTTGTAATATATGTGACTCATTTGAAGAGGATATCCTTCATGTCTTGAGGGATTGTGACCATGCTAGAGCTGTTTGGGATCTCCTTCCTCTTGACATTTCCTTGGACAACCCCGACAAGGAGGAATGGTTCTACAAAAATCTAACAAAGTATGACCTTGTTCAGGGCATCCCGTGGAATACTCTTTTTCCCTTCCTATGTCACACAATTTGGACACATCGAAACAAATTCCTTTTCGAAAGCATCCCAATTCCTCAACCTCCACAAGTTCTAAAAAAAGCATGCTCTGCGGCTTGGGAATTTATTTCCCTTGCCCCAAGAAATTCCAACTCTCCTCAGTTAGCTTCCTCGTCTTCAATAATAGCCTCCCTCCCTCAAAGATTGGATGATTCTGCACACAGATGCCTCATTTATCTCACCCCAGGTCCCTGCGGGAATTGCAGGTTGCTTGCGTTCGAGAATGGGTAATTGGATGGTTGGATTTCAAAAACGAATTTATACCTTGAATGCAAAAATGACAGAGTTACTTGCAATAATTCATGGCATGCGAATGGCTTTTACTAACAATTGCAGATACATCATGATTTGTTCGGATTGTAAGGAGATCGTTACCCTCTTAAATCAAGACAAAGTGCACACTGACATTTACTCGCATGCTTTGAGCATTTGTAGGGAGTACAAACAGGTATTCAAGGTTGCCCAGTTCGTGTTCGTGAAGCGTGAGGAAAACCAAGTAGCAGATGGGCTTGCAAAAAACTGTCGTACTAGTAATAGTGAACTGAATGTTTTGAGGAACTTATCCCTTCCACCTAATTTCTGTAATGAATGGATTATCTCGGATTGTAATGGGTTATTCAAGCCCTAACTTGATTGTTTAATGTTATGCATGCCCTTTTAACCAAAAAAAAAATATATCGACTCTGTTTCAAAATAGATATGTTTGCGAACATCACATTTATACTAGTAGTATTGTAACGAAGGAAAAGTTTAATTCGTTATATGGATTTGAGTGTAATTATTATATAACCCTTCTTTCTTTCCAATTAAAAATTTCAATATTCTTAAAACCTGCTATTTGTTGTCGTTAGGTTGTAATTCAATTTCTCAATTGTTATAGCTTGGATCCCCTTTACTTCTTAAATTGTCAAGGTTTCTCCCTATTATCAAAAAAATAATTTATTTTGAACCTTTCGCGTTGTTCTTAAAGTATGCCAAACATCCCCTACCCCCAAGTTATTGTATGAATTCCTATATCGGCGTTTGTAACCAACATTAATAATTAAGAATCGTGTCTGATCTCTCCATGTAATCTCATGCATAGCAATAAAGTAAACAATGTAACAGCGTCATAAATCACATGATTCCAGAAAAGGAAATTAATAATTAAGAAAAAAAAAATCTTGCATTTCACGGACTAAAAAATAGTCGTGCGTTTAATTTGGTCCATTTTACTAAGAGTTAAGATGAGTAAAAGTGTAAGGAAGAAGATAACCTGTGTAAATTTTGATCCATCATGTTGTTCAATATACACCGGAGACAGCACAAACTCTCCATCTTCAACATATTGAAACTGGATGGACGTTATAGACTCAGGTTCGTACGATATATATATTCGACTGATCTTCGTATGCCCTTTCTCGTCCCAGGCTATAGGGATATCATTCGTTTTAGTGAGTCCAGCTGGACCTATTTTAACATATTTTGTACTCCCTCTGTTACTCAATATGGTACTTGGTTCTTTTTTCACACTCGCCAGCACGTACTTTTGACTTTTGCTACCTTCAATTTGCATTAACAAAAATATATAAAAAGTTATAATATGAAAGTACACATTGACGTTAATCTAATGAGATCTCACATGAGTATGTTTTTTATATATATTAGGATTTTTTTGTTAAAAACTACCTATTAATTGTAACTTTTTGAAAACAACTACCTAATAAGTCTAATTTTTAAAACAACTACCTTTTATCATTTTTTTTTCTTAGCACTACCAATACACAGTATTTTCTAACGTTTACTGTGTATGAGTAGTGCTAAAAAAAAAAAAATACATGATAAAAGGTAGTTGTTTTCAAAAAGTTGCAATTAATAGGTAGTATTTGACAAAAAAAAATCCATAAATTTATATATTTTAAAATGGAGGGAATTGTCAAGTGGAGCCCACCAGACGAAATTACTAACGTTTACCGTGTATTGGTAGTGCTAACAAAAAAAAAACATGATAAAAGGTAGTTGTTTTAAAAATTAGACTTATTAGGTAGTTGTTTTCAAAAAGTTGCAATTAATAGGTAGTTTTTGACAAAAAATCCTATATATTAAGGAGAATAGTTGGTCAAAAATTTTAAGGTTTGACCTCAAAAATGAAACAAGTATTGTATTACGAGACTCGATAGTATCTAAAATATACTCCCACCGTTTCATTTTAATTTTTACACTTTGACATTATACACTATTCACAAGTTGCACTTTGACCCTCATTTGTGATTTATACATGTATAAAAACATAGTCATGTGGGATCTTGTTAGATTCGTCTTAGTATGTATTTTATTAATATGTACTTTTTATAATATTTACAAATACAAAACTAGAGATATATATCCTCAAAGTTTTGCATTGGCATGCGTGAAAAGTGTAAGTGTAACCATTAAAAAGAAACGGAGGGAGTAGTATAAGAACAAATTTCCTTAGCAAATTTTATGAACTTTTGTATTAGAAAAAATGGGTATATAACAGATCAAAAATTAAGCATAATTTGTAGGGATGGCAATTGGGCGGGGCGGGTGCGGAGGATGGTACCTCCACACCCGCACCCGCATAAATTTCCCATCAACATCCCCGCCCCACCACCCATTGCGGGGGAAAATTCCAGACCCATCCCCGCCCCACCAAGTACGTATCTATACCCATCCCCGCCCCACCACCCGCATGGGTACCCGCACCCGTGTCATACCCACTTCATCCCCACCCACCACCCTCATGAGTATCCGCACCCGCGTCATACCCACATATTTATACTTTGCAAGATAAAATTATTAATAATACAAGTATATAAATAGAATTTTAATAATAAATATGCGGGGCGGGCGGGGGTGGGGCGGGGCGGGCGGGGATGGGGCGGATATAGCATAAAATCCACACCGCTCCACCACCCATTGCGGGTATGATTTTAATCCCCATCCCCGCCCCATCCCCGCCAAACCTAGACTTATCCCTGCCCCACTTGGGCGGGGATGGGCGGGTCTCCTACTTGACCCGCTCCACTGCCATCCCTAATAATTTGCAATTAAAATTTAAAAAGAAACAAAATTAGCATAAGGTAAGCCAATTTCCACGTAAATAAAAATAATCATCCAAAACATTATGATAACATTGTCCTCATGTAAATTAGGGTTTATTTTTACATTGTTTTTTTATTAGTAAACTTACTTCACTTTTGAGGAGAATCAAATAGAAAGTCTAAAAGTATGAGAGAGAAATTGAAAAGTGAGATAAAAAAAACCAAAAAGTGGGTTAAAATATTAAAATGTGGATGACATGGGTGGAAAAAGAGGAAAAAGTCGTAGGACATGCTACCAAGGATAAAAAGGCAGTATTGTGTAGATTAAAAAGAAACAGACAAAAAAACAAAAAAGTAGATTTAGAAGAAAAACAGGAAGTATGTACTCCCTCCATCCCAGAAAGATCTGAACACTTGTTGGGACACGTAGTTTAAGGTGATAAGTTGTGGTGTGGTTATCAAATATTATTTTATTCAAAAAGTAGATGTGATAAGAGTTGGTGGGGTATTTTTTTATTAGAGGAGAGAGAAAGTTGAGTAATTTTTTATTGATAAAAGGTATAGTGTGGGCCAAAGATGTGTAAAAGAAATAATACATTAATGGTGAGACCATGCCAAGAATGGAAGTGTTCAAACTAATTTGAGACAAACATAAAAGGAAAGTGTTCATACTCAGTGGCGGAGCCACTTGGTAACAAGGGGTAGCTCGTGCTACCCCTAAAAGTTTAGGAAGAAATTTTTTTTGCTACCGCCTACATTTTAGCTACCGCTCAAGCGGTCGCATATATATGTTTGAGCAAGTGTTTAGAATACATGGAAATAGCATAATTGAACATAGTTTAGACTAATGCACCAAATCAAGAACGTAATAATGAAGACTTTAAGGCTAAACAATATGAGGTAGACCACTATATAGAGGCATTTATTTTGATTATGCAGGAAACATCACCAATTTTATTTTTCGCTTATCGCCTTCATCTATTCCTCGTTATTCACCAGTCCTACTACAACATCTTGAATTTGCGATTTACTATCTTAAGACCATCTTCAGAGTGATAAGAATTTGCGATTTACCATCTTAAGACCAGTGGTACTCCTTCTTCCTCCTACTAAATGATTAAACTCTTTCTATCTTGAGAGTGATACCAATTAAGGTCTTAATGTTGACGGCGAGTGCGGGATGGAATTGAGTTGTTCAGCCAAATAAACTATTATAAATTTTCTTTTTGGTGTTTGATATACAATATGATTTACTTAATGCTGAACTATTATAAAAAATCCCACATATTAGCAATAACTCTTTTATACCCTTAAAAGAAATACTAAATGAGTTGATGATTTGCGAATTTCGTGTATTTTTATTATCCATAAAGATATTTCAAAATCATGAAGAGAAAACAAGATAGAAATATTTCAAGGCATTATATGTTCAAGAGGGACACCTAACGAAAATGCGGATAATTTTTCTTTTTAGCGTTTGATATAATTGCAATATTGCGCTACCCCCAACTCTAAATCTGGGATCCGCCACTGTTCATACTATTATGGGATGGAGGTAGTAATATATAGTATTTGTCCCTCTTGGTGGGGACTCTAAAATTTGATTGAGAGTTTTACGATCTGCAGACTAATCCCATGATAAAATGGAAACAAAGGAGAATTAGATACAGCACGTTTATGAAAGAAAGAATAGAAATAATGCTTACCATCAGCCATAGTTGAAAACTTGAAATTAAATCAAGAGCTAAAAGATGAATAACTTATTTTTATACTGATTGAAAAGGACGTGAAAGGAATATGTAGGTTAATCTGAACCGCTTCATCAGATTATCAGATTATTCGACTCTCCCTTTTTTCTCTCTTCTCTCTCCTCTTCCACAAAACCCTAATTTTCAACCTAGGGGCTACCGCCACCCTTTTGGGCGGTGGTAAGCCCCTTTTCTCCTTTTGTTACCAGTTTTTTATGATAGTGTTTCTAATAAACTTCAGTCTCTATTTAATGAAGAGTTTTTCTACCCATTTATTGGGTTATATCTACCCATATATTGGGTTTTATCTCTCTCCATGTGAGAGTTTGGAGACTTTGTTTTTGGGTTTTTGTGTAATTCAAAAGGTTGATTTGTTGATTGAAATTTGTGCGGGATTGCAACAGATGTTAGTACTTAGTTTACAATCACTTGAATTGGATCTAGTTCTACTTCAAAACAACAAAAGATCGATAGACCCCCTTGCAGAAGGCTGCATCAGACAGCGATGTGAAAGACAAGGGTTTTCAGAAGTGTTAGATCTACTCAACGATCGTAGTTTTGTCATATTAGAATTGTATTTATTTCATTTTGATATGTATTTGTTTAGTTTTGACTTCTATTGTAGATGTCGTATGACTTTGAATCAATAAATTAATTTTCAATTTAAAAAAAAAGGTTAATCTGAACCCACTTATTTATAGAGCTTCAGAAACACTCGCTAAATGATGGATAACAAAAGTACGTATTATTATTTTTATTTTTGGGGCCCCACTGGGAACCCCTTGGTAAGAAAAATAATCCTACTGGACCAACACCTCTCGCAGGTCAGCCAACCCATCTACACAGGTCAACGCTTGAGAGTAGGAGGGATTAAGAAAATCCCTACTCCCAAGCACAAGTAGGTAGAGGGGCTCGAACTTGTGACCTCAAAGTCACAAGGTGAGTTCCCCACCACCTCTACCAAGCAAGTTTGGTATAAAAGTACGTATTTTTATATCACAATGAAATGACATTTTTTAGCATAGTGTGAATTAATATGTGAATTAGGTTGGGGTTTAAGTGATTTCAGATCATTTAAAATACAACAAACAAGACTAGTGAGCTAAGTTATTGAGGGTGTCTGGTACATTATATGCAAACTTAAGGAGTATCCGATGCAATTTTGAAACAGTAGGGCACCTCATGAATTTTGAAAAATCTTAGGAGTACCAGGTGAAAAATTCGTTAAATTTCAATAGGGTTTCAAAAATTTGAAACATTATAAGAAATTAAAGTATGGGGTTACAAAGAATAACATTAAAAACTAGTAAGGAATTTTTTTTTTCCTTAGGTAAGGGATAACTTAATGGTTAAAGTATCTCTCTCGGTTTCACGAGACCTTGAGATCGATTCTCACTTTTGACAAATCGGGATCTCTTTACCCCTCTACTTGTCAAGGTTTCACCTTATCCAAAACTTAGATAAAGAGTATAATACATCTTATTAAGTATGTGCTTTTTTATGGTCATCTTATTAATTATCAAGAATTAATTGGTGGGACCAAGCTAAGCGGTGACCTAGTGGAAATGATTGCACATTCCAACCTCAAAGTCGAAAGTTTAATACACAATCTTTGGGAGAGGGAATTTCGTCACCCTTTCCTCGAGGAATGATAAACCAATATTGGATATTGGTTTTGCCATCCAATATCCATGGCAAAACCGTAAATTTGCAAGGGAAAAGTAAAAGTGGGAAAGTCTGCCTTATGTATTATTTCGGCTTAGGCACAGTAGGCTGCAGTAGTAGGCTGCCAACCCTTGTGAGTTGTGACATGGTAGCTGAGATGGAAGATGAAATAGTCTTTTCTTCTTTTTTTTTTTTTTTTTTTTTACACCAGCTTTTTCCTTTTTTTTACAGCATAATTGGGGTTGATGGGCATGACGGCCCCATTTAAGATTTGTAAAGTCCGTAGAGATTGTGTTTTTGTGCATGAAGTCAGTGAGTCTGTAATTACACGAGCTTCGCGTAAATTATATTAAATATATGTAAATAGTGTACATGAGTAACATTTTTTTTAATTTTTGGAGAATATGGTGAGCATATTTAATTTTTTTTAATGTGCCTCAATTAAGTTTGTAAGTTCCAAAATAAATAATTTTTCCCTACATCTCGCCACTTTGACTAATCGTTAAAAGACTAAACATGCATTTAATGACAAGATCTTCCAGCATGAAAAAAAATTAGTTTTATCTTTTTTGAATTTATTATGCAATATGAGTTAAATAATTGTCATCTAGCTATTCTACTCAATATTATAAATTTTAAATTACTTATTTACATCTTTTTTCTAGAGGGGTAAAAGTTGAAACGACCCGCCAATCGGACACGAAATCGACCCATTATTGGGTAGAGGGGGTTGACTTGTTTAGTACACACGTCGACACAACACATATTGTAAACGAGTCAGTTATTGCTAAGGGGTTTGACCCATCTAAGTAAGCGGGTGACACGACATGAAACAACTCGATCCATTCAATTCTCAACTTTAACGTGCAAAATCCGACACAACTCGCCAATACGACCTAAATCGACTTGTTATTAGCAGGTGTCGGTCGAGGGCGTTGACCTGTTTCGTACACTGGTCGACACAATACATTTATTAAATGAGTCGGGTTTAGGTTAAGAAGTCCAACAGTTTTGAGAGTTATGGCAACGCTTTTCAGTCATTGTCGTGGGCTATATTTCTTGTAGTGTGACCGAGTTGGCATAAACCCAAACCCGACCCCGACCCGATTATAATCCCGACTTTTTTTTCCTTTTAAGCACTACTTATCTCCATCCTTTTATGCCACCATTTCAGCCATAACCAAATAAAAATAATTTAATTCTTCCACATATATTAATTTCTTTTTCAGTTATGATAGGAGTTTATATATGCTCTTTGTATTTTAGTGGTTTGTATACAAGGGAACTTTTTTTCCCTTTTTCTTTATTTGATGCACCTCAAACTATAGTCATTATAAGTTTGTAACTGACATTGTACAATATAATTAACATCCCAAAATCCTAGTAAAAAAAAAGAATCCCAAAATTAATGCTAATAATAAGAGATAAAAAGAACTATTCTAATTTCTAAATCAAAAAGATTAAGATTTTAGCTAATTTAATCATGGGAGGAATCCTATCAAAAAAGAAAAAAAAATCCACATAGAACTAGCATACAACTAGAAGATACTTAGTGAATTAGTGTAGAAGTAGCGCAAATTTTATCAAATTTTATAGAAGTACCAAATAAACTTTTTTATTGTTGAACTAATCAATTTATCTGAACTTATGAGACCTTATTAGTTTTTTATTAGACCTTATTTGAACTTCTCTCAACTAAACTGAATTTATCTGAACTACTTTTTCCTGATGAGGATTGAAAATAAAGTGAATAAAATAGGCCCAAAGTGTATGTTACTCTAAGTTGAAAGTTTCAGAAATTATTTTTCCGCTTTTTGGCAATTGTAGGTGGATGATGTTTATCATAATTTTTTGTAGAAAAACAAGTTCAACATGAATTTTGGAAATATTCGAACTGAACTGATCGTAGATTCATATTTCTAACTTGATGTTCAGACAATTTATAATATCATTCAATAAAAATGAGCTCAACTGAAAGCTCGACTTGTGCTTGAACTCCATTAATATAAATGAGCTTCATTACTATAAATGAGCTTGACATGAATAAAGGAGGAGAAAACAAAGAGTGAAACATACATCATGTGATTGATAATAAAATGAAGCTTTCTTTTTATAAGAAATTACCCAATAGAATAATACATAAAAGAAATTCTTTCTAGATGTTGTGTGACTTGTTCTGAATGATATTATTCTTCATGTCAAAGAAAAAATAAAAAGAAAAAGTAGTCATTATGATCATTGTAATAACTCTTCATAAGATAATTAGTCGTTATGATCAATGTTATAACTCTTCATAGAGGAACTAGTCATTATGATCAACGTTATTACTATTGAAAGTCGTTATACTAACCTTTGTAAGATAAGTATTCATTATGATAGGTCGTTATAGTAACCTTCATAGTTTATTATGATAGGTTGTTAGGATAATCATATGAGAATTAATCGTTGCTTTTGAATATTGTTTGGATATGTACGAGTTCACGAGTATTGTTCTTACTACATCAAATATTGTTTACATAAATAGTACCACTGTGTACACAGATAGTGGCTTTTGTTTACTTAATGCTATTAGAATATGTCTATACTATTACAATATTACAATATTTATGCACTAATACAGACAACAGTGGTGTGTACAATTGAACGCACCTATGGATTTGACAAACAAACGTTATGTTTACATGTATAGTTCTTTTTATTACATGGATAGTGGTTTTGTAGCTTCAAGTTTGCTAATAACGAATATATATACCAACCCCCTACGAGTGTCCTACGTATTTGACAAACAGCCTTTATGTTCACATGTATAGTTCTTTTTTATTACGTGGATAGTGGTTTTGTAGCTTCAACTTTTGCTAGTGAAGAATATGTATACCAACCCAGTACGAGTGTCCCATACAACAGTGTTGTATACAATTGAACACAACGACGGACTTCTGAACAACATTTATGTTTGCATGTATAGTCCTTTTTATTACGTGGATAGTGGTTTTGTTGCTTCAAATGTCGCTAGTGAAGAATATGTATACCACTACAAGTGAAGAATATTGATTCAAGTTAAGCGCTTGGACCTATTAGTTATTGTGGTTCCAACTTTCTCTTTCTACATTCCTTGGTAACTCCCACTTTCTCTATGTTTCACTTATTGTGAAACAGAGGATATATTAGTTAAGGGGTGAAGTACATTAGTTAAACGGTGAAGTATATTAGTTAAGCGCTGAAATGTATTACTTATATCATAAAAACCATATTATAACGCATCTTATCTGTTCAATCACAACAATACCACATAATTACGTGTGCAAAAGGGGGACTAGATTTGCAAACAGGTGGAAAAGAGAAAGTAATTTTAAGAAGACTAAAAAAAAAATTCCAAGAACCAAACTGAAATTAATACAATTACTCCAAATGCTAGGTTTTTTTAAGTTCTTTTTTCAGGTTCTCTTTTGTATTTCACATTTTAGATTTATAAAAAAGTTATTTCTTCATTTATATTGGAAACTAAATAATGATTAATAGATCTTAACTAATTATAGAACAACACTAACTAATATACTGGATATGTCAACTAGAAAATAATGTAAGACTACATATAGATTACCAGCTCCAAACTATTGTGCTAAAATACTTAACTAATCCGCCAAAAATACTAACTAATTCGCCAAAAATATTATCATGAGAATTTGTGAGACGCGGTCAGATTTTGAAAAACATATTTTATAATGGTAATGTATTGAGACGCGCGTAACCATCCCAAGTTTATGGTCCTTCATATGATCGTCTACTAAACAATAATAGTAGTTTAGTAGAACATACTAATAATCATCCCAAATAATTTACTAGAACGTACTAATGATAATTTGAAGTTTGTGGTCCTTCCTTCTTTTGATCGTGTACTAGACGGTAATAGTGATTTTGTAGAACATACAAATAATCATCTCAATATAATTTATTATAACGTACTAATGAGCATCCCAAGTTTGTGGTCCTTCCTTCATATGATCGTCTACTAAACAATAATAGTAATTTATTAGAACATACTAATAGTCATCCCAATATAATTTATTATAACGTACAAATGAACATCTGTAATTTTTGGTATTTTATTGTTTTCGTATCATATATCGTGCACAAGGTGTGATCCTATACAATTTTTTAACTCCCCACGTCCATTGTATATATATATACATTAAATTCATGTGGTGTGGTAATGATCAAGGGAAACCACTGTCTGTGTAAAAGAAAGTCTTATAGATTAATTATAACCACTGTGGTTACAGAACAAACCGCGGTATGTGTAATTGAAACCATTATATTTACAGGAATATGTTTACTCTGTGTAATTAAAAAAATCTACTTCAATTGCAACCACTATATGTACAATAATTGCTAAATGCCTAGCGGGTAACAGTCTTTTCGGTATGATTTTTCGGTTAACCATTAACCTTTTTTCAGGTTATAGTATTATATTTTACTTAATGTATATATATATTTTCTATTTTTTTGTGCATATACTTTAATATTATATATACTCTAATATAAAATGTATTGTAAAGTGGATAATAAATCCATTGAAAACAGTATAACACTAAGAATTTACTCCATTTCCTAATTATAGTGTTTAAATTAGTACTAAAGTTTTCGAATAATCACATACTTCCTCTAATTGTTGTTACTTAGTAACAAATATTAGAATTAATATAGTTGTTGGAAAATGTTTCACAACAATTAAATAGAGGGATAAAATATTTCGGTTAACCGTCCACTCAAAAACCGTAACAGTACCGTTTAACCGTTACTTTTACCAGTCCGGTAACCGTATCGTAAAAACTTTTTTTTATCGGTACGGTTACCACCCATTTAGACCGATTTTTCGATTTTTTGGTACGGTTTTTCGGTTTCGATTTTTAATGAACACCCCTAAGTACTACCCCACTATGACTAAATAATTTCATCTTAACAAATGGCCTGTAGGTGTCTTATAGCTTTTGTTGTCACTCCAACAGTCCAACTGAGTAACCACTAACCATAATATCAGATTTTGCAATATCCTCTCTTTTAAGCGTACATTTTTTGTTTATGCGAGCTTTAAATTATATTAGTACGAAAAATTATAAATTTGTATTCAATATACATGTTATTTGCATGTAGTTGGTCTTCTAAGAGACCGTCTACTTTTAGTTTAAAATTAGGCACGGCCCAAACCCAATATTAAGAAGAGAACATGCCACCTTTTTTAATATAGTGACTAGTTTAATCTATTTAGAGACCAGTTTAATTTATTTCGTAACCAGTTTAATCTATTCAGTAATGACATTCTCTAACCCATTCAGTGACTAGTTTAATCCATTTAGTGACTAATTTAATCCGTTCGGTAGACTATCGAGTTATTTTTTGAAATTGTCTGTTGTAATTCGAGAATCAAGAAAACAAAGGAAGGAGAAGATAAGGGATGACTAAGATAGTGTTGGGTTATAGTAAAATGAAATGGACTTATTAGAAAAATTCAGTATTGGGTTCGTCTACTTTTATGTTAAAATTAGACCGCCTATTCTAATAATTTGTGATTTGTATATACTAGTGACATGTATAATAATTTTAATAAAAATAACTCTCTAAAGGACTAAACCTCCTAATTTCTGGAAATTACCAAATAGGCCCACCATATTCTCCAAAAATTTTAAAAAATGTTACTCATATACACTATTTACATATATTTAATATAATTTACACGAAGCTCGTGTAATTACAGACACACTGACTTCATGCACAAAAACACAATCTCTACAGACTTTACAAATCTTAAATAGAGCCATCATGCCCATCAACCCCAATTATGCTGTAAAAAAAAGGAAAAAGTTGGTGTCAAAAAAAAAAGAAAATGCTACTACTGCAGCCTACTGTGCCTAAGCCGAAATAATACCTGAAGCATACCTTTCCACTTTTACTTTTCCCTTACAAATTTACGGTTTTGCCATGGATATTGGATGGCAAAACCAATATCCAATATTGGTTTATCATTGCTCCCCTTTCCTCCAATCCCAAAGTGTCTATAGTCTGCTAACCCAAATTAAGTTGACTTAAACGAGATTCGAACTCGTTATGACCATTTATCTTAATACCTACCAAAAAAAAGTATCTTTGATACTTTTTGACACATATTCATAAGTCTTTTAAGTCCTAAGCATGAGACACGAACATCATAAGATAAGAGCATGACCACCAATGACTCAAAAAAATATGCCATCTCTCTTTCTTAATATTATAAAAATTGATCATGCCTCATGATCTATTTTGACAAATGCACTCGACTTAGGACTATAAAACATAGGATCATCTCATAATATATATATGATATACTGAAAACTAACCTTAAACTAAAAACTGAAAACGACTTTTTTTTGCTCATTTTACAAATTTTTGCTTGTTTTATGTTTTTGCTCATTTTAAGAAACTTTTGCTCATTTTAGCAAACTTTTGCTCATTTTACGAAGTTTTGTTCATTTAATGTTTTTTGCTCATTTTATGATTTTGCTCATTTTGTAAACCTTTTGCTCATTTTGCAGATTTTTGCTTATTTTATGTTTTTTTGCTCATTTCATGTTTTTGCTCATTTTAAGAAACTTCTGCTCATTTTAGCAAACTTTCGCTCATTTTACGAAGTTTTTGTTCATTTTACAAACTGTTGTTTATTTTATGTTTTTTTGCTCATTTTATGATTTTGCTCATTTTAAAAAACTTTTGCTCATTTTACCAATTTTTGCTCATTTTATGTTTTTTGCTCATTTTATATTTTTGCTCATTTTAAGAACTTTTTGCTCATTTTATCGTTTTGCTCATTTTAAGAAACTTTTTGCTCATTTTATGTTGCAGTTTTCAACATAAGGAGTGGTTTTCACGTGATTCTATTCCTATATATATATATATATATATATATATATATATATATATATATATATGATCTTTACTCCACTTTAATATATGTATAACTTAGAACATAAATATACAAACTAATTTGAAATAAATAGAAGCTCAAAACATAGAAGTATTATTCAATGTAAAACTCGGGACATTGTCCGAGCTACACACTAGTTCATATATAATTTCATGATTTTATATACTTCATCCGTTCTGTTTTAAATGAAACATTGGGTGAAATGACACTATTTATTGATCAATTTTGACTCTAATTTATCGCCATTATATAAAGAAAACCATAGTCAAGTGGGATCTTGTTAGATTCGCCTCGATGCATATTATCAAATTATAATTTTTTTATATTTTTAAGTGTACACAACTAAAGATATTAACGATTAAATAAGCGCGTTGGGTTGCGTGAAAAAGCAAACGTTTCATATAAAACCAAACGGAAGAAGTATATAGTGGTGTGAGGATCAAGGTTGGACTAATGGTGGTAAGTAGGGGTGTTCATACAAAACAGAAACCGAAAAAACGTACCGAGTAATTAAAAAACCAATCTAAACGGGCAGTAACTGTACCGATAATTTTTTTAAACGGTGCACTTACTGAACTAATAAAAGTAACAGTTAAACGGTGTGGTTACAATTATGATTTTTGAGTAAATGACTAACCGAAAATCAAATTTTTTTTTTTTATGGACACTACATATGCTATGTTAGACAGATCTGTATCACTTGGTTAGATCTCTATCAATTACTAGTATATACCATAACTATATATAGCGGCATAGCCTATTAGAGCAATATATTAAAACCCCAAACATATCCTAAATTCCCAAAATAAAATTTCAAAAAATAAAAAAGCTTCACTTACCTGAAGCTCCGCCGCTCATAGTGGTGGTTTCTATGGTCGCCGTTACAAATCCTTCGAAGTTCGAAATCTCTGACAGCGGGCACAATCGGAGAGCCTGAAGTTTCGAGGTAGCAGAGGGTTTTACTTTACTCTTCTTTACTCATCTTTATCCTTTTCTTTTTTTTTTTATTGCTTTTTCTTTTGACCTTTTCATTGCTTTTTCTTTTTACTTTTTCAATGTATGATGATTAATGCTCATTGTTTTTTTTTTTTTTTAATGTATCAGTTTCATGTCGATTAGCCATTTGTAGTTTTGTACCATATTGTGGGATGTGACAAATAATTGGGCTTGTAAATTACTCCCACTGTCTTTTAATAGGCTTTTAATATTGCACATTTTATATTATTAATATTTTTAATTACATATTATTAAAAATTATTTCCTTCGTTTCCGAATTAAATGCAACAAATTGCATTTTCACACATCTCGAGTCATTATTTTGACTATAAATATCTATAATTACATATAAGTAAAAATTACATTTTATGAAAGTATGTCTCGAGACGAATCTAACAAGATCACACTTGACTATGTTTTTCATTATGTATAAATTAAAAATCTTAGTCAAAGTGAAAAGTGTGTATAGTGAAAAAGTGCATTTGTTGCATTTAATTCGGAATGGAGGAAGTATAAAAATTTGATTTTTTAAATGTACACAATGAGATAAATTAAACAAAAGCCCACATGATTATGGATCCGTTTGCGAAAATCCCAGATTCATAAGAGAAGAGTAGAAGAGAGAGTTGAAGGGAAATGATGAAGGAACATTGTCAGATGTTGAAAGTGTTGAGACTTGAGAGTGGGAGTGGTTTTGATTTGGATGCATTTAGAGCATGCCCACTCATGGTTTTTTTGAGCATCAAATTGAGTCATGAACCTTGCTAGAAAAAAACATGGGGTTGCATCCATGGTTTTTTTATGTTTGTATTTGGTTCATGCTATGACTCAATCCATAGTTGGTCATCCTATGACCCAAACCATGGTTGGTCATCTTATGATCCAAGCCAACCATGTGTGGACATGTGGCAGACTGGCAGTGCGTCAGAAAGGTTATGTTTTGTAATTCAATTTTTGTAATTAGAATAACTTAAAAAATACAAATTTAAAAAAAATAAAAATTTCACCAATGACTCTATCTTTTTGAGATCTATAAATACACATCCATTTTGCTATATTTTGACACACTTCTGAAATTAATTATTTTCTCTTTACATTATACACACATGGAAAATTATTTTTGGAAGCTTTTATTCTTGAAGAATTTTTTTTAATCAAAATTAGTTACTACTAAATGAATTTATTTAGGATCATAAATATGCAAAATAATTTATTTAAAATCTTGTATGATGTTATAAATATCAAAAGGTATAAATATGTATTGATGTAGGAGAGAGAAAATGAAGTGGAGTATAGTAAAAAGTAGGAGAGAAATGGATGATGTTCTTTTTTTTTTTTTGAGTCATGAGTGGGGTGTATTTGTCAAAATGGGTCCAAAAACATGACAAAGTTTTGTAAAATGAGGCGAAAATTGATGAGAGAAAAGGATGATATATTTTTTTGGACCATGAGTGACCATGCTCTTATAAGATAGAAATTGTCTCTTGATCCAATTAAGCTTGATGACCAAATGGAAACATCTTTGTTGTCCATGGCAAAAAGTAAGCAACAAAGAAATGCATTCAGATCAAAACAAAGACTTAGATGATTTTTGCTATACAATAATTTGAAGGCAGCAATATCATATTTTTGTATAGTTCAATTGATAAGTTGTTGAATATATACGTTGATAGGATACAAATACAATTATACAAAGATTAATTCTCCTTAACAAGAGAAAATAGTTGTAATGTAAGATTTTTCATTTTTTGTGTGTGTATAGGAAGCTGTTTGTGCACTTATCTCTTGATTATTTTCTAAGTTTTAAAGAAGAGTTAAGGCTATGTTCAGTTCACCTTATTTTTGCTTATTTCAGATCAGTTCAGATCAGATCAGATCAGACCAGATCAGATAAAAAAAATAAGTTCAGAATAGATTAGATCAGATCAGATAAGTTCAGATCATGCTTATATTTAAAAACTTATTATTATTATTATTATTATTATTATTATTATTATTATTATTATTATTATCATCATGATTATTATGATTATTAGTATTACTAATGCTATTATTGTTATTGTAATAATAATTATTGTTGTTGTTGTTGTTGTTGTTGTTATTATTATTATTATTATTATTATTATTATAACACCCCCACGACCCCTCCTTATATATACTAGGAGAAATTATGGGAGTTGTTACGCCACGCATGATAATACGTAAGGCTAATCAGAGAATACAGCGGAAGTCTTTTAAAATAACCTGGAAATACTTTAATACAACTGAAATAAGAAAGTATGTAAATGAGTTACAAACTCGGAAACTATTCCATAATAGTCCCGTTTTCAAAACAAGTCAAACCTTGACCCCAATGGTCAAGTAAAATCAAACATACAATTCAAAATAACTCAAATATATAGGAAAGTAATCGTGTACTATAATTCCCATCCGGATGATTATGATTTCCATGCACATCAAGAACTTGTACCCGAAACTTCTCCTCTAAGCTCTGCTCGCCAAATGGGTCATCACAGGGTCGTTGAGGAAAAACAACAACCAAAAGAAAACAAGGAAACACATACATCAGCAACGCTGAGTACATAACACTACTAAACTAATGCAAATAATGATGCATGCAATCCTCAAACAACTTCGGTTTGCTCTTCTTGTGACACTACATGCGACAAGCACATGACTGAACTTACTAAATACTTTCTTTTATTATTATTTGGCAATGAACGGGCACCGTCATCCTCTTGGAATCATACGGGCTCCTATTTCTTGTGTAAGAGATCCCACACCTCTTACTAAAGTTCCATGAACTTTAAATAACTTGACTCGAGAAATTAAGCTTGTTAGTAATGAAAGAGGGTGAGAGTGAGCCTCTAGACTCAACATCTCGTAGATACCGAATATGAGTGACGCCTAGTCCACTCAAAGATCTTGATAATTGGAATTCCATAATCTTGCTTGATAAAATAAAAGCATTAGCATCGTCATGCTAAGCCTTATGCGGGAGTGTAGTTACACACTAACTCCCCCTTATGTTCAATACTCATGGGGGATCCATCCCAAGAGTTTTATTGCCAAATTCCATTATGTGAGACACAATCACAATCATAATACATCTAGCAAATAAATTAATTTCTTATCTTTCTTTAACAAGTGAATGCAACAAATACCATAAATAACTCGATTCTAAATTCTTTGAGACCTTGCTCATCTTATTACTTTAATGACTCCATGAGTCCTTTCTTACTTTCTTAAGGATCCATGATCCAATCAATTGAGTCCTTGCTCAATGATCCAAATACTCGTGAGACCTTGCTCAATAACTTTAAAACTTGTGAGACCTAGCTTAACAAATATATAACTTCTATTGAGACCTTGCTCAATAAAACATGTAACTTCTAATGAGACCTTGCTCAATACAACATATAACTTCTAATGAGACCTTGCTCAATAAAATATTCTCATGCAAGCCCTAGCTTCAAGAATAACATTGAATAACTTTAATCATGCTCAAAAGCAATAATCATCAATCACATGCTTTTCAAATATAGGAATAACTCAAAAGTTCCATTCCTAATCTCCTTTCTAAGTTCTCAACATGTACTCAAACAATTATAAGGCATAAGCCTCTCCTTACTCCTCATGCTCAATAAATAACCTTTAAACACTAAAGTCAAAGGTCAAGTGTATGTACCTTGATAACACACAAAATCAACAATTCAAAGGTTTCACTTGCTTTTACTATGCTTGAAACCTATCAAGAACAAAGTACTATTAATTAGTACTTACCAATAACAATTCAAGGCTACTAATAATAAAAATCAGCATTTTAAAATTAATAATAAAGCTGATTTTTCTTTAAAAATGCTTTAAAACTATTTTTGAGTCATAAACTTGAAAACCTTTACTAGTAGGCAAAACCCACTATAATCTAATACTTAAACTTCATAAAAATCAATAATTTGTTACTTAATTACTGCTGTAAATTATTTAATAAATAATAATTTTTTTTTTTTTTTTTTTTTTTTTTACATGTGGTTCGAAAACCACAAAAAAAAACCGAAACAACAATCAACCGGCAGCCACCACGAGCACCGCCTGCACCACCACCGGCACGGCAGTGGGCGGGGCCGTGCTCGTCGCCAACATAGCCGCCGCCTACCGCTGGCACAGCGAAGCCACACGGCCAGCCTGGGGCCGGCCAAGAGCAAGAGGGGCCCAGCCACCTCCTCGACGAAGCCTCGCCGGCGAACCACCGTGGTGGCCGGAAAACGCAGGGAAGAGAGAGAGAAAAATAAAATCAGAAAAAAAACCACTAACTTCTTTGCTTCCTTTTGATTATTTGCAAGATCCTCTTATAATTTGCAAGGTAAAACTAGATTAATTTGAAGCTTGAAGATTTGAAGAAAATTTGAGGAAGAAGAACTAAAGTTGAGAGAGGAAGAAGGAGTCTTACTCCTTTGGTGAGGAAAGAAAAAAAACTGGTGAAGAAGGATGGCAAAGTTAGGGTTCTTCTCTTTTTTTTTTTTTTTTTTTTTTTTTTTTGTTGAGGTAGTCTTTGTGGGTAAAAGACTAAAATGCCCTTACTAATCAAATTACCGAAATGCATTTGATGATAAAATTGCGAAACTAATCTTCCTACTAATATTACTAAAATACTTTCCTCAAAAGACTAAAATACTTCTCTATGAAAATACTCAGATACTCTTTTGGTAAAAATGACCAAAATACCCTTTTGCTCTGAAATACTGAAATTAAATAGCTTTAATACTTCAAAAATGATTAAAACTATTTAATTAAATAACTTAAAAATATGGGGGATTACAGTCTACCCCCCTTAAAAGAAGTTTCGTCCCGAAACTTAAACAAAACCTCCTCTCTTCTCCAAGCTTTCAGCTCGAAAAACTTATTAGCTTTACGCCCTAATATAGTTCTTTCTTAAGAAGTAGCCAAAAAATACGCTACTAAGTAAAACAAGTAGCCAAATAATACGCTACTGAATAAAACTTTTGCCTTGAATGTTTAAACTATGAAATGCTTACTTTGCTTGAAAAAGTTTTCCTTGAAAACTCTAGAAAAATCGTGCACAAATGCAACAAATAATCTCTAGCAATGTGCGCGCACGCACTCTACCCCCCTTAAAGGAGTTACGCCCCGGAACTCAACTCACCTAGTCGAAGAGCTCAGGATACTTCGTTCTCACCTCATCTTCACCTCCCGGGTAGCCTCTTCTGATGCCTGGTTAGACCACAAAACCTTGAGTATCTTTATATCTTTATTTCTTGTACTTCTCACTTTAGAGTCCAAAATCTTCACTGGTCTCTCTTCAAAAGAAAGCGTCTCATCCACTTCTATAATCTCGGGATCTAACACATGAGACTTATCAGGTACATACCTCTTTAGTTGGGATACATGGAACACATTATGCACCTTTCCCAAGTTATTCGGCAAATCCAAACGATAAGCTAATCTTCCAATTCTTTCAATAATGTCATAGGGACCTATAAACTTCGGGCTAAGCTTTCCTTTTTGCCCAAAACGCATCACCCCTTTCATAGGTGACACCTTCAATAAGACTTTCTCGCCTAGTTGATACTCACTATCTCTTCTATTCTGATCTGCATAAGCCTTTTGACGATCCTGGGCCACCCTCATCTTTTCACGGATATATCTCACTTGATTCACGGTATCCTCAATCATTTGCGGACCCAAGGTAACCGTCTCGCTAATATCATTCCAAAGACAATGGATCGCGACATTTCCGACCATATAGAGCTTCGAAAGGAGCCATCTTAATGCTAGAATGGTAACTATTATTGTATGAGAATTCTATTAAAGCCAACATCTCATCCCAAGTCTTAGGATAATCTAAGGCACACGCTCTCAACATGTCCTCGAGAGTCTGAATGGTTCTCTCCGATTGACCATCAGTTGCTGGATGAAAAGCCGTACTCTTAAGCACATCGGTCCCAAAAGCTTTCTGTAATGCTTCCCAAAAATGAGATAAGAATCTTGAATCCCTATCAGACACAATAGTGGAAGGAACTCCATGATGCCTCACCACTTGGTCCACATATACTTTACCACACTGTTCCATCGACCAATTGTCTTTCATCGGAACAAATTTTGCTACTTTAGTGAGTCTATCTACAATCACCCACACTTTGGTGAATCCTTTCGCTGTCTTAGGAAGACCTACAACGAAATCCATTGCTATATCATCCCACTTCCACTCAGGCACTGGTAACGGTTGAATCGTTCCTTGAGGTCTCTTGTGTTCACTCTTCACCTTTTGGCAAGTCAAACACCTAGCAACAAATTCAGCTACTTCTCTCTTCATATTGTTCCACCAGAACATCAGCTTCAAGTCCTTATACAATTTATCCCCTCCAGGGTGGATAGAATAAGTCGTGTTGTGTCCTTCTTTCATCACTTTATCCTTCAACTCGGTGCAACTCGACGGTATACACCACCTGCCATTGAATCGGACACTTCCATCGTCATGGATGTTAAACTCCTTTGTCTTCTTTTCCTCAATCAGCTTCTTTATCTTTTCAATTTCCTCATTCCCTTCTTGAGCCTTTAAAATTTCTTCATTCAATGTTGACTGGATTGAAATGGCATTTAAGCATGCGTCCACTCCACCACTCCCAACAACTTCAATGTTGAGCTTCCTAAACTCATCACACAACTTATCGGAAAGTACCAAAGTACTTAAACTATGGCTAGACTTACGACTTAACGCATCGGCAACGACGTTTGCCTTTCCTTCATGGTATAAGATCTCAATATCGTAGTCATTAACCAACTCCAACCATCTTCTCTGCCTCATATTCAAATCTTTTTGAGTATACAAATACTTCAGACTCTTGTGATCCGTGTACAACTTCACCTTCACTCCATACAAGTAGTGTCGCCAAATCTTCAAAGCAAACACTATTGCGGCTAACTCTAGATCATGGGTTGGGTAATTCACTTCGTACGGTTTCAATTGCCTAGAAGCGTAGGCTATAACCTTTCGGTTTTGCATCAACACACACCCTAAACCATTTTTCGAAGCGTCACTATATACCTCCAACTCAGCATTCTCCTCTGGCAACGTCAAGATCGGAGCTGTAGTCAATAACTCCTTAAGCTTCTTAAAGGCTTTCTCACACTCCTCGGTCCATATGAACTTTGTATCCTTCTTCATAAGACTAGTCATTGGTTTAGCTATCCTCGAAAAATCCTTCACAAAACGTCTATAGTAGCCAGCTAGACCCAAGAAACTCCTTATATCAGTAATATTCCTAGGTGTAGGCCATTCGCTCACTGCGGCTATCTTTGACGGATCTACGGAAATTCCCTTCTTTGACACAATGTGGCCAAGAAACGCCACTTCTTCCATCCAAAATTCACACTTCGAGAACTTTGCGTAAAGCTGATGCTCCCTAAGTGTAGATAATACCAATCTCAAGTGCTTTTCATGCTCCTCCTTGTTCTTCGAGTAAATAAGGATATCATCGATGAATACGACTACAAATTTGTCCAAATACTCTCGAAACACTCTATTCATGAGGTCCATAAACATCGCTGGTGCATTGGTTAAACCAAATGGCATCACGGTGAACTCATAGTGACCATACCTCGTCCTAAAGGCAGTCTTTGGTATGTCCTTCTCCCCAATTCGCAACTGGTGATACCCTGACCTCAAGTCTATCTTCGAAAATATTTCAGCTCCTCTTAATTGATCGAATAGGTCATCAATCCTCGGTAACGGATACTTATTCTTAATAGTCACCTTGTTAAGGTCTCTATAATCAATACATAGCCTCAAGCTCCCATCCTTCTTCCGTACAAACAAAACAGGGCGCTCCCCATGGGGAATAACTAGGTCTAATGTACCCTTTCTCGAGTAATTCCTTTAGTTGCTTATTGAGCTCTTTCATCTCTGCTTGGGGCCATTCTATAGGGTGCTTTTGATATAGGGGCGGTTCCAGGAACTAAGTCTATGGTGAATTCTAACTCCCTTTGAGGTGGCATTCCCGGTACATCTTCCGAAATACGTCCGGAAACTCATTCACCACCTTCACATGTTCTACCTTAAGCTTCTCTTCTTCCAACCTCTCGCACACTACACAAGAATAACGAAGCTCCCTTACTCACTTGCTTTACCAAACTTAAGGATGAAATGATCTTAATTCTACCTTCTTGTGGTTTAGTCTTGAAAGTCACCTTTTTCCCGTCCTTATTCCTCAATTTCACTTTTTGTTCTCCACACGAAATCTCGGCTTTATACTCCTTAAGCCAATCCATTCCTAAAATGATCTCCAAATCTTCCAATGGAAACTCTATGAGGTTGGTTTCAAAGTCTACATCCGCAATTCTCACAAGGACGTTCTCATATATTCTTGAGCAAGTTACTACTTCCCCGGATGGTAACATAATAGGAATTTCAACATCCCTAGGGTTTTTTAAGCCATATTTTGAAACAACTAACTTTGAAACAAATGAACGCTCGGCTCCTCGAATCAAATAAAGCTTTAGCATAAATGGAATTTATAGAAACATTACCCGTAACTACGTCCTTAGACGTCTCGGCTTCTGTAGCACTTATGACATTCAATCTTGCCACCGCAGGCACACTAGGGCCAGCTCCACTCGGAAAGGTCTTATTGCTCCCATTTTGCTTGTTCCCACCTTGATAGTTGTTACCTCCCGAACGGTTTCGATTTCCCCGACCAAACCGGTTCCCGCTCTTACCCTTGTCGGTCTTCAACTCGGGGTTCTTGGAAAAGCACTCATACTCTCGGTGACCCAATTTGTGGCGGTAGTTACACTCCACTAGCTTTCCTTCACAATCCTTTCCGGGATGATTATAGGGGCACTTCTTGCGAAATACACGCGTTCGTCTCCTTTCCTTCCCTTATTAGGACCATTTCCACCCTTCGTTGTTGATACCGGCCCCCATTCCTTTGGCCATTAAATTGTCCTCCTTGGTGAGAGTTATATTGAGGCTTGAACTTCTTGTCGTTCCTCCGGAAATTCGATTAGGGTTATCCTTTCTCTTGTTGTTTGAGCTTTCAATTCCAATTTGTTTCAAATAGGAACCTAAATGAGCAGCTCTATCATACACTTCCTCTAAGGTCCTGAAAGTTGAACCTCCTAGCCCAAGCTTTACCTCAAGATTAAGTCCAGTCTCAAACCTAATAGCCTTTCTCTCCTCAGTAGGTACTAACTCTGGAGCAAATTTCATCAGTCCTACAAACTTCTCGTAGTACTGCTCCACAGTCATGTCACCTTGCTTCAACTCATCAAATTCACTGGCCTTTTGCCTCCTCAAGAAATTGGGATAAAATTTCTCTTTCAAAGCTCCTCCAAAAGCCTTCCAATCAAAGTCAGGCCTTGCCATTAACGTCTCCTTATGCTGCGACCACCAAAAATCGGCTTCCTCCTTGAGGTAGTACGCGGCTATAGCTACCTTCCTATTATCTGGACATTGGATAGCATCGAATAACTTCTCAAAATCCCTAAACCAATTCTCAAGCTTGTCAGGATCCCCTTTCCCATCATAAGAAGGCGGTTTACTATCACTAACCCTCTTAAACCAATCAACAGACTTCTTTTTCGAAGGGACTCTCCTAGCTAAATTCGTAGTCACTCGGACCAAATTCCTCAGCTGAGCATCAACTCTGGCGTTTCTATCAGCCATTGATCTGCCCAAAGAAAAAAATTCGACTTAAAAATCGCTTATTGGACCCCAATATAGATCAAAACTACTAAGCAAATGCCATTCTGACATTGAATTCTCAATTTCCTCTCTAAGGGGCTTTATACTAACTCTCTTATTAGAGTAGTAGCTCAAAACAAATCTAGCACTAATTTGTAGTCATACTACACCTTTTAGTCAAAACTGGAATCTATGCAAGTAGAAAATGCCAATCACGTTGCAATCAAACACTTAGTTACATAAAACACATCACAAATGTTACTAGACCTTAGAACACTTACTAATCTAAACACTTAGTGACTAATGCGATCCAAAGGTGCATATGCATATGCAATTCCCTTCCCTTTTGCAATTCAACTTTGAAATACTTTTAAGTTCGAAAACTTTTGTAAAATAAAGGTAATATAACCTTTGGAGCTCTGGTAACCACTTTATAACACCCCCACGACCCCTCCTTATATATACTAGGAGAAATTATGGGAGTTGTTACGCCACGCATGATAATACGTAAGGCTAATCAGAGAATACAGCGGAAGTCTTTTAAAATAACCCTGGAAATACTTTAATACAACTGAAATAAGAAAGTATGTAAATGAGTTACAAACTCGGAAACTATTCCATAATAGTCCCGTTTTCAAAACAAGTCAAACCTTGACCCCAATGGTCAAGTAAAATCAAACATACAATTCAAAATAACTCAAATATATAGGAAAGTAATCGTGTACTATAATTCCCATCCGGATGATTATGATTTCCATGCACATCAAGAACTTGTACCCGAAACTTCTCCTCTAAGCTCGCTCGCCAAATGGGTCATCACGGGGTCGTTGAGGAAAAACAACAACCAAAAGAAAACAAGGAAACACATACATCAGCAACGCTGAGTACATAACACTACTAAACTAATGCAAATAATGATGCATGCAATCCTCAAACAACTTCGGTTTGCTCTTCTTGTGACACTACATGCGACAAGCACATGACTGAACTTACTAAATACTTTCTTTTATTATTATTTGGCAATGAACGGGCACCGTCATCCTCTTGGAATCATACGGGCTCCTATTTCTTGTGTAAGAGATCCCACACCTCTTACTAAAGTTCCATGAACTTTAAATAACTTGACTCGAGAAATTAAGCTTGTTAGTAATGAAAGAGGGTGAGAGTGAGCCTCTAGACTCAACATCTCAGAGATACTGAATATGAGTGACGCCTAGTCCACTCAAAGATCTTGATAATTGGAATTCCATAATCTTGCTTGATAAAATAAAAGCATTAGCATCGTCATGCTAAGCCTTATGCAGGAGTGTAGTTACACACTAACTCCCCCCTTATGTTCAATACTCATGGGGGATCCATCCCAAGAGTTTTATTGCCAAATTCCATTATGTGAGACACAATCACAATCATAATACATCTAGCAAATAAATTAATTTCTTATCTTTCTTTAACAGGTGAATGCAACAAATACCATAAATAACTCGATTCTAAATTCTTTGAGACCTTGCTCATCTTATTACTTTAATGACTCCATGAGTCCTTTCTTACTTTCTTAAGGATCCATGATCCAATCAATTGAGTCCTTGCTCAATGATCCAAATACTCGTGAGACCTTGCTCAATAACTTTAAAACTTGTGAGACCTAGCTTAACAAATATATAACTTCTATTGAGACCTTGCTCAATAAAACATGTAACTTCTAATGAGACCTTGCTCAATACAACATATAACTTCTAATGAGACCTTGCTCAATAAAATATTCTCATGCAAGCCCTAGCTTCAAGAATAACATTGAATAACTTTAATCATGCTCAAAAGCAATAATCATCAATCACATGCTTTTCAAATATAGGAATAACTCAAAAGTTCCATTCCTAATCTCCTTTCTAAGTTCTCAACATGTACTCAAACAATTATAAGGCATAAGCCTCTCCTTACTCCTCATGCTCAATAAATAACCTTTAAACACTAAAGTCAAAGGTCAAGTGTATGTACCTTGATAACACACAAAATCAACAATTCAAAGGTTTCACTTGCTTTTACTATGCTTGAAACCTATCAAGAACAAAGTACTATTAATTAGTACTTACCAATAACAATTCAAGGCTACTAATAATAAAAATCAGCATTTTAAAATTAATAATAAAGCTGATTTTTCTTTAAAAATGCTTTAAAACTATTTTTGAGTCATAAACTTGAAAACCTTTACTAGTAGGCAAAACCCACTATAATCTAATACTTAAACTTCATAAAAATCAATAATTTGTTACTTAATTACTGCTGTAAATTATTTAATAAATAATAATTTTTTTTTTTTTTTTTTTTTTTTTTTGAGGTAGTCTTTGTGGGTAAAAGACTAAAATGCCCTTACTAATCAAATTACCGAAATGCATTTGATGATAAAATTGCGAAACTAATCTTCCTACTAATATTACTAAAATACTTTCCTCAAAAGACTAAAATACTTCTCTATGAAAATACTCAGATACTCTTTTGGTAAAAATGACCAAAATACCCTTTTGCTCTGAAATACTGAAATTAAATAGCTTTAATACTTCAAAAATGATTAAAACTATTTAATTAAATAACTTAAAAATATGGGGGATTACAATTATTACTTTATACAATTACTATTACTATTAATATTACTATTTACTAGTATATTTGTTCAAAAAGATTATTATTATTGTCGTTGTTGTACTTATTAATTATTAATATTGGTAATTATTATTAATGTCGTTGCTATTATTATAAATGTCATTGATATCACTATTTGAAGCTATTTGTGTTCAAGAAGAAGAATGTTCTTTTGGCATTTATAAGTGTTCTTTTTTATATTTATTCTAATTAATAATTTTGATATGTGATGTTATTTTTGATGTTATACATGTAAGGAACATGACAATAGTATATGATTTTATTTTTTAAAACAATTTTGGTAGAATAATATAAATTATATATTACTAGTTTATATAAAACATGAGTAGCATGGGATAACCTAATGGTGTTGTCATCACGTTCAAAATTTTCCCTACAAAGGATTTCAACTTATCTTTAAAAACAGAGTTTATATAGAACAAGACAACGATATAAGAAGAATATTTAACCATTTTGTTCAAGATCATATGATTATATATATTTATAGGTTTATTTATAATAAAAAAGAATAATTTCTTGATATAACAAAGAACATGTTGTTAGTTAAATCCAAACATGTCATCAATATAAAAATAACATCTATCTTTTATTTTTAAAATGTGTTCTTTAAATAGATCTTGTATGCTCTTTCAGCATATTTTCTTTTTTTAATATCATTATATGTTCTTTTCATTACTACCTAAATTCTTTTTATTAACGGACCTTGAACATGAGTGTTCTTTTATTTTTAATTCTTTGGGCCCCTTTCGGGAATCTCGTGGTAAGATGAATTTTCTCTGGGCTGCCCTCGCACAGGGTCACTCACCTAAAGACCCAACAAGCCCCAACCCCCCTCCCCCACCCACAACAATATTGAAATATATGCTTCCACCAAGATTTGAACCTTGGTCTCCCATGTGGGAGGTAAGAAGCCATACCATTGGACCCAAGAGTCCTCAGTCTTTTATTTTTAATTGTATGTTCATATACTAATGTGCTCTTTTTTTAAAAAAAAAAAACTAATTATGCTATAATAATAATAATAATAATAATAATAATAATAATAATAATAATAATAATTATTATTATTATTATTATTATTATTATTATATTATTATTATTATTATTGTTATTATTATAATATTATTTATATTATTATTATTATTATTGAAAGTTGTGCATAGTAATAAAATGATAGTAATAGTAATACTAGTAATGAAATACAAAGGTAATAATAATATTAGTAATAATATGTTTTTTAAAAGATAAGTTCAGATCAGATCAGTTCAGATCAGATCAGATCAGAACAAATAAGTCAGATTAGAAAATTTCAGGTGAACTAAATATAGCCTAACTTGGGTGATGATTGCTTGATAATCTCTTATGTTAACAATTAGTCAATTACTCTCTCTGTTTTTTTTAATCCTTCTCACTTTCTAGTGCACGTCTCCCAATACACCTCTTAGAACTTAGATATCTTTCATTATATATTAGTAAAAATTATAACGATTGAATATTAATAAAGTACTAATTGAGACGATTCAAACAAGACCCCATATGACTATATTTTTTCTTATAAATTTCGAAAAATTTAGAAGATTCTCTCTAAGTATGAAAAGTGTCAAGATTCCAAGTGAAAAAGATAAAAAAAAACCGTTAGTGTACATGTTTGTCATGATTAAACACTGGGTAAGAATAACAAATTTTAACTTGGGCCTTATCCCATATGTACATGGATGTGGATTTTGCCTTGTGAATTGTGATCGATGATAGCAAAGGAAGATAGGCATAATACACCTATAAATATACAACTCGGCCTCTAAAAAAACAGTGTTAATTCTCCAAACACAACTTATCAATGTCTTGTGAATTTATCAATGTTTAGTTATATATATTTTGAAGGATTAAAATAGGTTCTTAAATTTACATATCTTAGTGTATTTTGAAACTTCAATAATCCCACTTTGTCTTGCGATGAACAACGTAAATCTTTTGATCAACTCTTTGTTTTGTACTACTCTGTTGAAATATTGTTGTCATATAATCATATACTCCCTCCGTTCACTTCACTTTGAGGGAGAACCAAGGATAAAGTGCAAAAGTATGACAGATAAACTGAAAAGGTGGAGAGAGAAATTAAAAAGTAGGTTAAAATATTAAAAAGTGGGTGACATGGGTGGAAAAAGAGGAGAAAATAGATGTGATATGTTACCAAAAATAGAAAAAACAACAGTGTGTAGATCAAAAAGAAACGGACCAAAAAGGGAAGTGTGTAGATTAAAAAAAAACGGAGGGAGTACTAAAGAGGTAGTGTCTACTTGTCTCGGTTTGATGTGAGATTATTAAATTATGTAGATATATCAAAATTCTTGTACAATGTCGATACTCTCCCGTTTCTTACTTTCTTTTTGTTCGTGATTCCTATGCTAAATTTTTTTGAGAGATCAAAAGTCTAGCTATAACGATATTCTTGTATAGCTATTAAGTTCATATTATTTTTAAAATGCGGAGGAAGTATAACAAATTAATCTAAAATAAATATAAGTTCAAAACATAACATCATTATTCAAAGTAAAAACTCAGGGCATCGCCTGAGCACACACTAGATTTTTGTGTAAGACATTTTACGTGCGGTTTCAAAACTAATGCTAATGATACAGAATGCATATCTTAGCTTCTTTTCTTTGGCCCTTCAATAGAACGGAGAGAGTGCAAATTCAATTCTCTATCATTATTTATGCAACTTTCCTAACCTCTTGCCATTTTACACATTCATTTGGTATAAATTTCAATCAACAGAGATGTTAGTCTTGTTAAAAATGGCACCCAAATCTTGGATGGGTTTCACATAAACTCCAATGGATTTTATAATGTCAGATGAAGAAGTGCCATGAAATCCCCCAAATTGATCTCCGAGTCCCAAGCTAATACTGAATAATTTGTCGTCATATATTGGTGTTGCACATCCAAACGCCCCGTAGGTGGCTTTATCCGTTTCAATTGCCAATGATCTCAACACAGGTTTCATAGTATGGCCTCTTTTACCCCACGCACCGCTAATTTTCGTGATATAAAAAAACTCTTTATCACTTCCGCCCATGAATGCCACCTATTTATGGTAATGTATTTAGGATTGTTATAATATACTCCCTCCGTCTCATTTTAATCTACACACTTACACTTATTACGCATGCCAATGCAAAACTTTGAGAACATATATCTTATAATTTTGTATTTGTAAAAATTATAAAAAGTACATATTAATAAAATACATGTTATGATGAATCTAACAAGATCTCACATGACTATATTTTCATCCGCGTATAAATCACAAATGATGGTCAAAGTGAAATTTGTGAATAGTGTAAAATGTCAAAGTGTGTAGATTAAAATGAAACGGATGGAGTATTTTCTTGGGCCCCTATTGGGGACCCCATGGTAAGATAAATGTACTTGTCAAACCGGTTAACCCGGCGTGGATTTGTGCGCACACTTTGAGATTGGGGGAGATGGTAAGGAGAATCCCTCTCCCAAAGTACCCCTAGTGGGGATCGAACCCCCAACCTTGAGGTTGGAAGGTTCTTTCCTTACCACTAGGCTAAGCTTAGCTTGGTAGGAGCCGTAGGACTATTATAATATGATTTCAAGAAAAACAACATGTACTAGCTCATTCGAGGCGTTCATCTTCCTCAAATTTTTCTATAAAATATGTATAATTTTCAAAAGAGTGCATCTTAGTTGTAATATGTTTACACCATAACATACGTAAT
>CANSNZ010000827.1:600000-777500 GCA_947646795.1 Beta lomatogona | reverse complement strand
TGGGAAATGCTGCCGGAATTTACGTAGAAGCGAATAGTTGGCATGCATTCACTAGTGGGGTTAGACGTCTAAGAATGAGTTAGGTTGGAGTGATAAGGACCTTTGGACATCATTTTAGGCCCTATATGTATTTCACACATATGTTTTAATTGTACGTATGTTGGTTGTTAATGAGTATTGTCATTGAAATGGTTTAGAATTGTAGAATTGGTCACCATGAAACGGAAGGAGCGTTGGTGGATATATGATAGATATGACAATGTGCGTAACTTGAGGCCCGAGTTCTTGAGGGGGGTTGATGAATTCATTGACTTTTGCAAAGTAAATCCCGAAAACCCAGGTAAGGATGAAGTTAGATGTCTGTGTCCGAAATGCAAGAACAGACGTATGCATGACGCAGACACGGTTGAAGTGCATTTGTATAGCAAGGGCTTTATACCTGATTACTACGGTTGGTATTCTCATGGTGAAGAGTTACCTCAACCAGTAGAAAAGCTATCTAATCCATACCGTGAAATGGTTTTCGATGCTCTTGGGAATAACCCGGAACCGTCCACTGTTGAAGAGCCTAGTGGAATGGAGGAGGAGCCTAATCCTCAAGCAAAGCTATTTCTTGACCTATTAAAGGCTTCTGAGGAACCGTTGTACGACGGGAGCTCCATGTCTGTGTTGAAAATGACATCTAGAATAGTATCTTTGAAGTGTGAGTACAATTTGCCACATAGGTGTGTTGATGCTTTTGCTTCATTAATGAAAGAAGTAATACCTAACAACAACAACATGAGTAACACATTTTACGATACGAAGAAGATCTTGGAGGGATTAGAGCTTCCCCACGAGAAGATTCATGCTTGCCCCAATGGTTGTATGTTATTTTGGAGAACTGATGCACACTTGGACAAATGTAGAGTGTGCGATAGCGACAGATACAAGAGGACTTCTAAGGGGTCTTTAGTTCCAATGAAAGTTCTGATTTATTTTCCAATCACACCGAGATTGCAGAGGTTGTATGCAACAAAGAACGTTGCTGAAGAAATGACATGGCATGCCAAAAATCCAAGAGTCGAAGACAAAATGGCTCACCCTAGCGACAATGAAGCTTGGAAGCATTTGGATAGATCCTTTGGCGAATTTGCATCTGAGCCTAGGAATGTTCGGCTCGGTTTGTGTACCGATGGGTTTGGTCCACATGGAAAGTTTGGGGGTCAATATTCATGTTGGCCGGTCATCTTAACCCTGTACAACTTTCCGCCATCGATGTGCATGAAAAAACCCTTCATGTTCCTTTCGTTGCTCGTTCCTGGTCCTAAAAATCCGAAGGGAAACTTGGATGTGTACATGCAACCCTTAATCGAGAAATTGAAGCAATTATGGGATGTTGGAGCAACTACTTATGACATTTCTAGGAAACAAAATTTCAATATGTGTGCGCCATTCTTTGGACAATAAATGATTTTCCTGCTTACGGTATGCTATCTGGCTGGTCTACCGCTGGGAAAAAGGCTTGTCCTTATTGTATGGATAAATCCAAAGCTTTTTGGCTCGAGCATGGGGGTAAAGTTTCTTGGTTTGATTGTCACCGTCAATTCCTTCTTCAAGATCATCCTTTTCGTAAAAACAAAGTAGCTTTTTGCATAAATAAGGTTGAAAAAGGGTCTCCACCACACATCATGTCTGGGGAAGAGTTGTGGTCATGTGTTAAAGACTTGCCAAAGGCTACAGATGGACCAGATGCACTTAACGCTTTGAAAAAGTTGAAAAATGGGTGGTTCAAACAAAGCTGTCTTTGGGAGCTCCCATACTGGAAGAATCTGCATCTTCGTCATAACCTTGACGTCATGCACATTGAGAAAAACTTCTTCGACCAACTTATTCACACAGTTATGGATGTGAAAAAACAGACAGCAGACACCGTTGCATCTAGAAATGACATTGCTAAATTGTGCAAAAGGCCTCAACTTCATGTCACCAAGGATGCGAACGGAAAAGAAACTCCACCAAAAGCACTATTCGCACAGGACAAGTCCCAAAGGAAAGTATTATGCAACTGGGTCAGAGATTTGAAATTTCCCGATGGCTATGCTTCCGACTTAACAAGATGTGTGGACATGCAGTCCGGTAAGCTGCACAGTATGAAAAGCCATGACTGTCATGTCTTCATGGAAAGATTATTGCCGATTGCATTAAAGGAGTTGCTTCCGGTTCATGTGTGGAAAGTTGTTGCAGAGATTAGCCTTTTTTTCCGTGATTTGTGTTGCTCCACCATCACAGTAAGCGACATGGAAAGATTGGAAAAGGACATAGCCGAGATCCTTTGTAAACTCGAAAAGATTTTCCCACCATCATTCTTCAATTCCATGGAACACTTACCAGTTCACCTTCCACGCGAAGCTAGGCTATGTGGTCCCGTGCAATACCGTTGGATGTATCCCTTTGAAAGGTACCTTATCCTTCATTTTCATATATCCTTTTTTATTGTTGTTCGCAATTGTGTAACTCTTTTTGATAACCACCTTATTAGGTTCCTCAATCATTTGAAACGCAAAATTGGTAACAAGGCTCGTGTGGAGGGTTCTATTTGTAATGCGTACTTGTGTGAAGAGATTGCAAACTTCGGTTCAAACTACTTTCAGCAAGGAGTGGATACTAAGACACGAGATTCAGGCCGTAATGTAAATGATGATGTTGATAAGATGCTCGACGAAACTGTCCCAGAGCTATTCAGGGTTAATTGTGGTCGGCCGTCTAATGCAGGTGGAACACGATTTTTAACAGAAGTGGAACTACAACGTGCACACCTATATGTGTTAGCAAATACAGGCATCTTACAAGAATTTGAGAAGTAAAACACTTGTTATTAATCATACTATTTATAAATCTAACTTTCATTTTTAATTTAGACATTAACAATTGTTATGTTTGTAAGGAATTTCGAGGACCACATTCTTCAAATTCGACCTACTCTACATACAGAAGATGTGTGGGTGCAACATGAAGCAGAATACCTTGATTGGTTTAGATAGAAAGTGAGTTTGTGTGACTATTAAATCTCGTCTGATACAAAGCTGTATTTAACATATGAATGAATTTCAATAGGTTATTCAAGACAAACCCAATGATGATGTACTGTTTGCTTTGGCAATGGGTCCTTCGACATTAGTTCGCACTTGGAATAAATACTATGTTAATGGATACAATTTCCAAACAAAAGGATCAAGCAAACACAAATCCACCATGAATTATGGAGTGTGTGTGTCTAATGATGGAGGGAGTGATTTCTTTGGGATTCTAGATGATGTTATAGAATTGAAGTTTATAGGTGCCCTTAGTCAATATAGCACTGTTTTGTTCAAGTGCAATTGGATGGACAATGTGAGAGGAATGAACATCGATCAATACAAGCTAGTTGAAGTCAACCACACCAAGAAATACCCCAAGTTTGATCCCTTTGTGCTATCATACCAGGTTAGCCAAGTATATTTCGCACCGTACCCAAGCTTCAAAAGAGATCGTGCTCAATGGTGGGCTGTGTTTAGGACAAAGGCAAGGTCTGTGATTGATGCTCCGGTTGACTTCGACTTCCTTCAGGAGACAAGTGCTGGGACTCCAACGCTTTGTGATCCAAATGATATTCCCAATTATGAAGGGGGTAATGATGTCGAGTGTGTTGAAGGAGATGATGAAGAAATTTTGTTTGAAGCCCCCTCAGGTGATGATGAAGAAGAGTCTAGTTTCGAGTCTGGAGAAAGCAAGGATGATGACGATGACGATGATGGTTTTTGGGATGATGATAGTGATGATGAACTAAGTGAGGATGGGAATTCACTTTGATTTGTTTTAGTATATCATAGCTTGTATTAAGGACAACATTTCAATAAAAATATATGACTTTTGTAATGAAATGTTGAAGATTACTTGTTGTGACATTTCCATTTATTCATTCTGGTATTGTTTGTCCGCGTTCTCTGTATTGTTTCATTTGTTTCATAGGTGTTGTATTGATAAGTGGCTTGATTCTAACAATATTGCTGAAATTTGAGAAACTCTAGATTTAACCTTCATAATGGAGACACTATATTCTTCATCTTATTTTTACACGAGTTGGAGATGACAGAGGACACTACTTAATAAGTGTTGGAGTGAAGATCAAATCAGAGCTAGAAGCTTTCATTTGGTGTGGGCACACAAATCTGTTTGTTTCTCAAACAGAATTTTGTGAGCTTGTCTCATATCGTTGTGGTTATATCCTTGCTTTAATATTCTTTATAAGTGTTTATTTTCTTCTTACAACAATTTTTATTCTTGGATTATTCTTGGTCATTATTTTTAGGTATAAGTGTTTATTTTCTTCTTACAACAATTTTTATTCTTGGATTATTCATACTTTAATGTAACAAGAATTTATTTCAATTGTTTTGTTTGATCTTGCGCATTTCTAATTTCTTGCATTTTAGGTAATCATGTCTAATCCTAAGGGCCGCGGAGGTCGAGGTGGCTTAGGTGGAAGCCAAGGTCGTGGGACTTTGATTCCGAGGGAGCTTTTTCAGTCACCAGAAGTAGGAGGAAGCCAGAGCCGTATGTCAGAGACACAGGGAGATGATTCACAGTCACGTGACATTGATAACCACGTACCGGAGACTCTGAACACTCATACGGAGGAAGATGAAGGTTCGAACCGTGCACCAAGAAAGGTTTTAAGCCCTACTGGATTGTGGTAAGTTCGTAAGCTACTATATGCTTCATGATATTTGTATGCAATGATATTCACAATTCACGTGTTTATTTGGTTTTCAATTCAGGTTTGATGATAACAAGGTTAGTGGGTCCATCACTGACATTTTCCAGGGCCATTTTCGACAACCTTGGTTCAATTACAGTGAGGTCGACAATGCGACAAAGACGCATTGGTGGAACATTTTCACAGTATGTATGAATCGAATTATGAAAAATGAAATTGATTATATTACTTTATTAATATCTTTGTTTAATGTTTGACTAAAGGGTATTTACGAATGGGCTCCTGAGTTAGAAGGCCTAGTGAGGAAGGATTACAAGAAAAAAGCTTCATCTCGTCTGAGAGACTTGCGATACTGGGGGGTTAAGAAAGCCAAAGAAAGGCCAAAATGGTTGGGGGAGACGATCTACGAAGACATGAAGAAGAGAAGTGAAGAGCCAACATTTCGGGAAAAATCTAAAAAGGCGAAGAAGAACCGAAGAGGTGGCTCCCTGTCTAATCCAGTTGAGCCATCACACTTTCAGGGTTCTATTTCGGCGGTACAGCATGCTAGGAAGATGGTAAATATGTTTCATATCTACTACTTAGTGTAATTTACATGACATTTTAGGTATGAGTAAAAAAAAAAGCCTTTGTTCAACAATGTCTACAGGCAAAGAGTAGAGGAGGAGTACTCCCTACTGCTCCCGAGTTGTTCTTGAAGACTCATTTTAAGACTGTTCCTGAAAAAGGAGAAATTCCAACAAACAAGAAAGCAAAGCAAATCTCGGTACATACTTCTAAACATATATTTATAGGAAAATATGATTGAAAAGTTTGATGCTAGTTTAAGTTAGAACCAAATATAGGCAAATATAGGCCATTTTAGGCCATTTTACTCGAAAATGAATGAATACGAGTAGTTTGATGCTAGTTTAAGTTATAAACACCTCAAACATCTTATATATAGTTAGTTTAATGTAATTATAAGTTGTTTTGATTGAAAATACACAAAATAGGAAAGTTAGAACCAAATATAGGCAAATATAGGCCATTTTAGGCCATTTTACTTGAAAATGAATGAATACGAGTAGTTTGATGCTAGTTTAAGTTATAAACACCTCAAACATCATATATATATAGTTAGTTTAATGTAATTATAAGTTTTTTTGATTGAAAATACACAATATAGGAAAGTTAGAACCAAATATAGGCAAATATAGGCCATTTTAGGCCATTTTACTTGAAAATGAATGAATACGAGTAGTTTGATGTTAGTTTAAGTTATAAACACCTCAAACATCATATATATAGTTAGTTTAATGTATTTATAAGTTGTTTTGATTGAAAATACACAAAATAGGCAAGTTAGAATCAAATATAGGCTAATATAGGCCATTTTAGGCCATTTTACTTGAAAATGAATGAATACGAGTAGTTTGATGCTAGTTTAAGTTATAAACACCTCAAACGTCATATATATAGTTAGTTTAATATAATTATAAGTTGTTTTAATTGCAAATACACAATATAGGAAAGTTAGAACCAAATATAGGCAAATATAGGCCATTTTAGGCCATTTACTTGAAAATGAGTGAATATGAGTAGTTTGATGTTAGTTTAAGTTATAAACACCTCAAACATCATATATATAGTTATTTTAATGTAATTGTAAGTTGTTTTGATTGAAAATACACAATATAGGAAAGTTAGAACCAAATCTAGGCAAATATAGGCCATTTTACTTGAAAATAAATGAATACGAGTACTTTGATGTTAGTTTAAGTTATAAACAACTCAAACATCATATATATAGTTAGTTTAATGTATTTATAAGTTGTTTTGATTGAAAATACACAATATAGGGAAGTTAGAACCAAATATAGGCCTTTTGAGGCCATTTTAGGCCATTTACTTGAAAATGAGTGAATATGAGTAGTTTGATGTTAGTTTAAGTTATAAACACCTCAAACATCATATATATAGTTATTTTAATGTAATTGTAAGTTCTTTTGATTGAAAATACACAATATAGGAAAGTTAGAACCAAATATAGGCAAATATAGGCCATTTTAGGTCATTTTACTTGAAAATGAATGAATACGAGTAGTTTGATGTTATTTTAAGTTATAAACACCTCAAACATCATATATATAGTTATTTTAATGTATTTATAAGTTTTTTTGATTGAAAATACACAAAATAGGCAAGTTAGAACCAAATATAGGCTAATATAGGCTATTTTAGGCCATTTTACTTGAAAATGAATGAATACGAGTAGTTTGATGCTAGTTTAAGTTATAAACACCTCAAACATCATAGATATAGTTAGTTTAATGTAATTATAAGTTGTTTTGATTGCAAATACACAATATAGGAAAGTTAGAACCAAATATAGGCAAATATAGGCCATTTACTTGAAAATGAGTGAATATGAGTAGTTTGACGTTAGTTTAAGTTATAAACACCTCAAACATCATATATATAGTTAGTTTAATGTAATTGTAAGTTGTTTTTATTGAAAATACACAATATAGGCAAGTTAGAACCAAATCTACGCCATTTTGCCCACTTTATATTATTTGAATATGAGACTATTTAACCAAATGCAGGAGACATACAATAAGAAGCTGGATCATTGTACCACTCAGGGGTCACAGCCGAACCCTGATCTGTTGTATTGGGACACAGTTGGGGGGAGGAACAGAGGAAAAGTTCAGGGGTTGGGTCAGGGAGATCATTTGTACTACAACTCTTCATCAGGGCGAGGAGATGGCGGCTCTTCACAACCATATGAGCCATCCATTTTTTCTCAGATTGAGGCACAGGTGGAGGCAAAGGTCGCTGCGCGGATGGAAGAGGTGGAGGCAATGGTCGCAGCATGGGTGGAAGCGTCAAGTCGGGCCATCGTTGAGGAAATGATGAGGAACATGTCTAGTTTCGGCCACATGTCCTCAGGTTGCAACCCAGGCCCCCCTCCACAACGCAGACCAGACGATGACCCAGGGTTTGGTGGTGGCGGTAGTGCTACAGAGACACCCTTGACAGTGTAGGTTTTTTGGTTTTGGCAACTAGGTAACTTAGGGCTGTTCATATCGGATACCCGATCCGATCCGAAACTTCGGATATCCGAAAATTTCGGATCGGGGAAAAAGTGATCTGAATCCGATCGGAAAAAACCGGATATCCGAAACTTCGGATATCCGAAATTTCGGATTGTATATTCGGATTATCCGATCCAAATTTGAGGGGTAAAAAAAACCATCCAAATCTTATTTGAAAAAAATCATATACAGTAGATTTTTTTTTCTCAAGAAACACAGAAGTCCTGTTAAATCAATTGGCCTCCATAGTTAGGTGTTTGGAAAAGTAGCTTCGCAAGTGAATTCTTACCCGTGAAACAAATCCTTCAATTCCCACTTTTAATTACATTCAAATATATTTCTCAATCTTCCCTATAACATGGCTTCGTCTTTAGCCTACCATAGATTTATTTTATAAGCTTTAGGATGAAACACTTGAAAAGTATGAAAACCATACTGAAATCCTTAAAAAAATAAAATAAAACTATACTGAAGACTGAAGAGGAAGAGATTCATAAGATTTGACATTAATGCGAAGTTGCTTTGAGCCTTTGACAATGGCCCGTGGGCTGGTGGTGCTCGACGATACTGGGGAAGAGGAGAGGCCAGAACTGCGAAGAGGCTTGGTGAAGTAGGGAGTAGTCTCCGGCACCGTGAAGAGGGTTGCGTGAGATTGGGGAAGTGGGCGGCGGGGGCTGGGGAAATGGGGTTGGTCTGGGAACATTAGGTCAGAATTTTTGTTTGTAATTTATAGCACCAGTTTTCTTATTAAAAAGAAAAAAAATTAGTATTTTTTAAAAAATCGGATATTTCGGATATCCGAAAATGAATATTTTCCGATCCGTATCCGATCCGAAAAATCCGAAACGTTAAAATACGAATCGGATATCCGAATTTTCGGATCGGATCGGCCGGATCACGGATCGGATCAACCGGATCGGATTTCTTTGAACAGCCCTAAGGTAACTAACTTATAATTGGATATAGTTAGTCTAACTATATGCATTTAGTGTCAATATTTATCGGCATCTCGCTTTGTTTCTAGATGTGTCGGGTTATTTTTTTTGGAACCCGACTTCTACTTTATTTCTCGACACCGGGATCTATTTTGCGTACATATATTTCATCTAGGTAGTTTGTCTAACTATAGACATTTAGTGTCTATATTTATTGGCATCTAGCTTATTAGTTTCTAGATTTGTCGATATATATTTTTTGTAAACACCGACTTCTACTTTATTTCCCGACATCGGGATCTATTTTGTGTACATAATTGTAATCTATTTCATGTAATTATACAAGTATCTATGCAAATTGTAATATATATCAAAATTGCATATTTTTGTAATTGAAAAAATTGAATGCGAGGAACAGCTTTAGTGTGGTCCACAAGCATGCAGCTGTGCAGGTACAGGTTTAATTATTATTAAGAACAATAATATTCTAAATAATACTCCCTCTGTCCCAGAATAGTCTGAACACTTTCCTTTTATGTTTGTCGCAAATTAGTTTGAACACTTCCAATTTTTGCATGGTCCCACTATTAATATATTATTTCTTTTACACATCTTTGGCCCACACTCTACCATTTATCAATAAAAAATTACCCAACTTTCTCTCTCCTCTAATAAAAAATACCCCACCAACTCCTATCACATCTACTTTTTAAATAAAATAATATTTGATAACTACACTACAACTTATCACCTTAAACTACGTATCCCAACAAGTGTTCAGATTTTTCTGGGACGGAGGTAGTATTATTTTAAAACAACAACGACGGCTAAACATTAAATCAACGACGGCTAGGCAGTCGGTTTAAGGTACTCTATGCATCCATGGACTTCCACATCAACGACTGCTTTTATACAATAGCGACTGTATTTAACAGACGTTGAACCAGCGAAATCAACGACGGTTTGTAACAGTCGGTGATACACCGACGGTTAACAACGGTCGGTGAATCAGCGACGGTTAAAAACCGTCGCTAATTTACCGTCTGTTTGAAACAGTCGTTGGCGTGGAGCCAACGTCGGTTTTGGTAAACGGTCGCTGATGAGCAGGGAACCGTCGTTGAAATTTTTACCGATGGCTTGACGGTCGTTGATTCCAATATCAGCGACCACACTTCCAACAGCTGCATTTCAACGACTGCTAGCCGTCGTTGATATTTTAGCGACTGTTTTCTTTTGATCACCGACGGCTTTTAGCCGTCGTTAACTACCACATTTCTTGTAGTGTTGAGAGTAAGGAGGAAGGGTAAGGGGAATCCCTACCCTTAAAGTGCCTCTAGTGGGGATTGAACCCTTAACCTTGAGATTGGAAGGGTGCTCTCCTTACCACTAGACCAAATACTACTTAGTTAGAAATTGCATAGTATAGGTTTTTGATCCCGTGACCTCAAGTTCATATACTAAAGTTTTAACCACTATACCAAGTTGTATTTAGTATGTGTGTGTATATATATATATATATATATATATATATATATATATATATATATATATATATATACACACACAAACACACACACACACACACACACACACACACACATATATATATACACACACACAAACACACACACACACACACACACACACACTTATGATTGGTTTATATGCTTGAATTATGCTTAGTTTTTAATAATTTTTGTGATAGTTTTTAAGCTAATTTAGGCTAAGTCCATTCACTTTCCTTCTTTTTGTACATTTTTTCCTCCTTTGCTCTCTTTCTTTGGGTGTTTGTTTACATTTCAGGAAATGGAGCACGTTTGGAGGGTCTATGCACAAGCCCGAGGCAAAATGTTGAAGAAATGGAGCACCAAGGAGCTCGAAAGAAGGGAAGAAGGAAAAGAATTGGCTGACCCGAGGGCCCGGGTGTGTGGACCCGCCCGGGTCAGCCCAGCCAAGCAACGCAGCAGCAGCCTCCAGCAGACCCGCCCGGGTCTGGTGACCCGAGGGTTCGGGTCATCCAACCCGAGTGCTCGGGTTCACAGACCCGCCCGGGTCATTTCTGATTGGAACCAAGAGAATTCCTGACACTTGGACCCGCCCAGTTCATGTGACCCGAGGGCTCGGGTCAGACAACCCGAGAGCTCGGGTCAGACCACCCGCCCGGGTCGGGTCATTTTCCGGAAACGATTTTTGCGATTTTGTTTACCTTAATGCGGGGGCTGTTTTGTAATTTTCTGATTTATTTCTTGTGACTATAAAATTGAGACTCCTCTTATTTGGAGAGGGAGGAGAATTACTAGAGATTAGAGAAAGATTAAATCTTGTTTTAGTATCCAAACTCTAGAACAAAAACCCTAGGAGAGAGAAAGTGAAGGTTTGAAGCTTTTGAATCTCCATTCTTCATTTATGGAAGCTTAAAGTTGGTAATTTTTGTTTATTTTTCTTCTTCTCTTCCATTGTTCTTGCTTATTTCATGCTTTGTTTGTTTAGATCTTACTATTAGTTGATTATTTGCATTTTTTTTCTCCTTTCCTCCATGGTTATGGTGATTAAGTTACTTCAAGCTTTGTTTTGTGTTATTTCCATAATGTGTGAGTAGTTCTTTACTAGGGGAAGGGATGTAGCCTTCATCTACTCTTTGGATCTTAGATCTAAGTTAGGGGGTTAACTTTTGGGGTTGAACTTGTTGATCAAACTTGTTTTACTTGGTTTGTTGGGTGCTTGATCACCACTTAACTTACATATTCGGAATTCCTAGTGAAGGATCGAGAGATGAAGTTAGGAATAAACTAAGTTTGGTTGCTAGATTAGAATTTCCATGAAAATAGGTATTTTCTAGTTTAGGGAAGCTTGATTAATCATGTTGTGCTTGATTTGGCTAGATTAGTTGCTCATGCCATGAGAATAGGTCATGAGTGACTAATCAAGCTCCTCTAATTAGCTCGAGAGAGTAATTAGAGTTCATATGTCCGTGATTTTCCCCTTGTGATCCCCCAATTGTTCCCCCTTGGCTTTGATTTTGGATTCTTGGATTGAGTGTTGGCGAATTCCCCCTAATCCCCTAGTTTCTTTTATCCTTGACTTAACTCCTTTGCTTAATTACTTGTTGTTTTATTTCACAAATTTCTTAGTTTATTTAGATTTTAGAATTATTGTTAAACTCTCAAAAACCCAAAAATTGATTTAGCTCATTGTAGTTAAGCTAATTACTCTTGATTTAACCCTACTTCCTTGTGGATTCGACCCTTTACTTGCCCTATATTGGGTAGTTTAGGTATCTTTGACGTGTTTACAACGAGCGCGTCAAATTTTGGCGTCGTTGCCGGGGAGGTAGCGGTTAACATTAGCTAATTGGTTAATTTTGAGACTAAATTGCCTTTTTCTTTATTTTGGTGTGTTTACCTCTTGGTTGTTTTTACTAATATTTTCCTTAGCTTTGTTGGTTGCATGTCACGGAGATTGAGGGGCGATCCAACCATCCCCATCGATCATAACCTTGAAAATACTTTGAGGCAATTAAGGAGAATCTTTAGGGAACTTACGGTCCAACCGGGTGTTGAACAACCGGGTTTTGAGCAAGAGTCTTCTATCTCCACTACTTCTAGCACTATGGGGGATGAGGCTCCTAGAGCATTACGGGATTTTGGGCATCCCGAGGCATTCGAACTCAAAAGTGGTATTCGCCGCCCAACTACTACCGCCAACTTTGAATTTTCTCCGCATTTGATTCGCATGATCAAACAAGAACCCTATGGGGGTATGACTCATGAGTGCCCTCTTGAGCATTTGGCTAACTTCTTGGAGCTATGTGCCACGGTGAAGCAAAACAATGTGAGTCAAGAGTTTGTGAGGCTCAACCTATTCCATTTCTCTCTTGTGGGCAAGGCTAAGAAATGGTTGCAATCTATTCCGGAAGACTCTTTGACAACATGGGCACAAGTTACCACGACTTTTGTGGATGAGTTCTATTCTCAAGAGAAGACCTCCGAAGCTAGGAGGAAGATAGCTAATTTTTCTCAAGAGGAGGATGAGACATTGTATGGAGCTTGGGATAGGTTCAAGGATCTTCGAAGATCTTGTCCTCACCATGGTTATAGTCAATGGATGCTTATGCAAAGCTTCTATGATGGTCTCCTACCCATGACCCGTGCAAGCCTTGATTCGGGTGCGGGAGGCCAACTAACAAAGCTTCCGGTTGACACTATCGAGCCTACGATTGAAGAGGTAGTACGACACTACTCTTGGGGGAATTCTACTAGAACCGCAAGCAAGAAAAGTGCAAGCAAAGGTAAGTATGATCTTGATGCAATTGACCACATCAATGCAAAACTTGATACCCTTGCAAAGAAATTGGAAAAGGTAAGCTTGGCATCTCCTAGCCAAGGTACTTCTCAAGCTTTCTCTTGTGAGATTTGTGGTGGGTCGGACCACGCTAGCTCCTATTGTGGTGGGTCTATGGACCATGTTGCTTGGGTGAATACTAGGGGTGAGGGAAATCCTAACTTCAACAACCAAGGGAGATGGAATAACAATGTGAGTGGAGGATGGAAGAACCCTCAACCACCCCAACCTTACCAAGCTAGACCACCCGGATTCCATAACCCCTAACAAACATTCACACAACCACCTCATAGAGCCCCCTTTGAACCAAATCAACCAAAGCAATCCTCTCTTGAATCCACTCTCCAACTTTTCTTAGCTCAACAAACAAAAACCAATGCCGAGAACGATAGGAAGTTTGGAGACATACACACCTCCCTCCAACAAATGAATGCCCACAATAAAATCATTGAAAACCAACTTGCCCAAGTCGCTCAACAAGCGAGCAATAACCCTTCAAACTCTTCCACACAACTTCCTAGCCAACCCATTATCCGAGAGCAAGCTAAAGCGATCACTTTGAGATCCGGGGCTCACTATGAGGGTCCTAAGATGCCCACACTTGATGATGCTAACCCCTCCAATGAGAGTGAGAATGTGGATGGTGAAGTTGATAAAGAGATTGAAAATGTCGTTGTGGAAGATATTCATGAGGATGGGACTCCTATAGTTGTTGAACACGAAGCATCAAGCAATGAGCATCCTCCAATGAAGAGCTACACTCCTCCGGTCCCATATCCTCAAAGGTTAGCAAAGAAGCACTTCAATGACAAATTTTTCAAGTTCCTTGAGGTAATGAAGGGTTTGCAAGTTCACATTCCATTTCTCCAAGCTATGGCTCAAATGCCCACCTATGCCAAATTTCTAAAGGAACTTCTTTCTAACAAATCTAAACTTGAAGAAAGTTCCACCATTGCTCTCACCGCCGAAGTTAGTGCGGTCCTCCAAAACAAGCTCCCCAAAAAGCTTGAAGATCCGGGGTCTTTCTCCATACCATTGAGAATTGGAGATTTGGAGCCAAAGAGAGCATTGGCCGATCTTGGGGCTAGTGTAAGCCTAATGCCCCTCTCCATTGCAAAGAAGCTCAACTTTGAGCTTAAGCCAACAAGAAGGGTGATACAACTAGCGGATCGCTCGGTTAAGGTGCCCGTTGGAGAATTGGAGGATGTTCCGGTGCAAGTAGGAAGAGTCTTCATCCCATGCGACTTTGTAGTGATGGAAATGGAAGAAGACTCCCAAGTCCCTCTTATTTTGGGAAGGCCTTTCTTGAAAACGACCGGAGTACTAGTTGACATGAAGAGAGATGTAATGACATTGAGGGTTGGGGATGAGAAGATGGAGTTTGCTTTCAACAAGAGCATGAAAGCTCCCATTATGGAGGAAGTACACCGGATCGATACCCTTGAGCAAGAAGTGCTAAGCCTAAGGGCTTTAGTTGAAACAAGGGATCCTCTTGAAGATGTACTACTAGGAGAAGATCAAGAGCATGAAAGTGAAGCTTGGCATCTCAAAAAGGCCATGGACAAGGCACCAATTTACCTTCCTCCTAATTCGAGCTTTGAGATTTTAGAAGCTTCATTGAAAAAAGAGGAGAGGACCACGCCTCCTCCTACATGTGAGTTGAAACCCCTTCCCCCTTCTTTGATGTATGTTTTTCTTGGAGATAACGAGACTTACCCCGTGATTGTCAATTCTACACTCAATGGTCCTTCTCTTGACAAACTTCTTTGTGTTCTAAAACAACATCGAAGTGCCATTGGATATACAATTGATGATCTCAAGGGTCTAAGTCCCACCTTGTGTATGCATCGAATTCATTTGGATGATGGTCAAACCTCCTCTATTGAGCCTCAAAGAAGGCTAAATCCTAACATGAAGGAGGTGGTAAAAAAGGAAGTTTTGAAACTCCTTGAGGCGGGGATAATCTACCCTATCTCGGATAGTAGGTGGGTTAGCCCCGTTCAAGTTGTCCCAAAAAAGGGAGGAATGACCGTCATCAAAAATGACAAAGGTGAGCTTATCTCCACAAGATCGGTCACCGGGTGGCGCATGTGTATTGATTATCGTAAGTTGAATAAAGCCACCCGGAAGGACCATTTCCCCCTCCCTTTTATTGACCAAATGCTTGAAAGATTGGCGGGTCATACCCATTTTTGCTTTTTGGATGGTTATTCGGGGTTCTTTCAAATTCCTATTCACCCTGATGACCAAGAGAAGACAACATTCACATGTCCATTTGGCACCTTCGCTTATCGAAGGATGCCATTTGGATTGTGTAATGCTCCTTCTACCTTCCAAAGGTGTATGACCGCCATTTTTTCGGATATGCTTGAATCAACCATAGAGGTTTTCATGGATGACTTCTCCGTGGTAGGTTCATCATTTGACATTTGTCTCTCCAACCTTCAAAAGGTTTTAGAGAGATGTCAAAAGATGAATCTCGTTCTTAATTGGGAAAAATGTCATTTTATGGTTGAAGATGGCATAGTCCTCGGTCATAAGATATCTCAAAAAGGGATTGAGGTGGATAGGGCTAAAATTGAGGTTATTGAGAAATTGCCTCCCCCAACTTCGGTGAAGGGAGTGAGATCTTTTCTTGGACATGCGGGGTTTTATCGCCGTTTTATCAAAGATTTCTCAAAAATCTCAAAGCCCCTATCCAATTTGCTTCAAAAAGACATTGAATTCAAATTCGACAAAGATTGCATGCATGCCTTTGAAACTCTAAAAAAGGCTCTAATTTCCGCTCCCATAGTGCAAGCTCCGGATTGGAGCTTGCCTTTTGAACTAATGTGTGATGCTAGTGATAACGCAGTGGGAGCCGTTTTAGGGCAAAGAAAAGAAGGGAAGCTACATGTGATCTACTATGCAAGCAAGACGCTTGATTCCGCTCAAAGAAACTATGCCACTACGGAGAAGGAACTCCTAGCAATCGTGTTTGCTTTTGACAAGTTCCGGTCATATCTTGTGTGCTCCAAAGTGATGGTGTACACGGATCATGCGGCGATCAAGTATCTCATGACTAAGAAGGATGCCAAGCCGCGTTTGATTAGGTGGATCCTTCTCCTACAAGAGTTTGATATTGAGATCAAGGACAAGAAGGGCACCGAAAACTCGGTTGCCGACCACCTCTCCCGCCTTCCTATGGATGATTCTCATGATTTGGACCCTCCCATCAATGATTCTCTCCAAGATGATTTCCTTTATGCCATTAAGGCCATGTATGCTCCTTGGTTCGCGGATTTTGCCAATTTTCATGCTAGTGGAGTCATACCGGATGACCTTAACTATCAACAAAAGCGGAGGTTCATGCATGAGGCCAAGCACTATGTATGGGAGGACCCATACTTGTTCAAGAGGGGGGTGGATGGTATTTACCGGAGGTGTCTCCCGGATGATGAGATCGAGAATGTAATAGGGATGTGTCATTCATCCCCATGTGGTGGTCATATGGGAGCCGACAAGACCGTGGCAAAGATCTTACAATGTGGTCTATTTTGGCCTAGTATGTTCAAGGATGTTTGGGGCTTCGTCAAGGCTTGTGATCGGTGTCAAAGAGTTGGCAATATCTCAAAAAGGCATGAACTACCCCTTACAAGCATCTTGGAGTTGGAGGTTTTTGATGTTTGGGGGATTGATTTCATGGGCCCTTTTCCCTCCTCCCTTGGTAATCGTTACATCTTGGTAGCGGTTGATTACGTTTCTAAATGGGTTGAAGCAATCGCTTCCCCTACAATTGATGCCAAGGTAGTGGTCAAGCTATTTAAGAAGGTGATTTTCCCCCGTTTCGGAGTTCCAAGAGCCATCATTAGTGATAGGGGATCGCACTTTGCCAAGAAATCATTCAAGACCCTTCTTGCCAAATATGGGGTGCATCACAAAATGGGTCTCTCTTACCACCCTCAATCTAGTGGTCAAGCGGAGATATCTAATAGAGAGGTCAAGCTCATTTTAGAGAAGACGGTAAATCGATCTCGAAAGGATTGGTCTTCCAAGTTGGACGATGCATTGTGGGCCTATCGCACGGCCTACAAAACCCCTATTGGCATGACACCTTACAAGCTTGTTTATGAAAAATCGTGTCATTTGCCCGTAGAATTGGAACACAAGGCTTATTGGGCCATCAAGGCTTTGAATTTTGACCTTCAAGCTTCGGGTGAAAGAAGGATGCTTGATGTTCATGAGCTTGAGGAGCTTAGGAGGGACGCCTGTGAGAGCTCCCGGATGTACAAAGAGAGAACAAAGGCTTGGCATGATCAACGAATCATGAAAAGGGAATTCAAAGTTGGTGACAAAGTCCTTTTGTTCAATTCGAGGTTGAGGTTATTTCCGGGCAAGCTCAAACCAAGGTGGAGTGGTCCATTCACCGTGCATCAAGTATCCCCACATGGTGCGGTTGAGATTTGCAATGATGCAAAAGGGTGCTTCAAGGTGAACGGGCAAAGACTCAAGCTATACTATGATGGTGCGCCAATTCAAGAAGCTTACTCTATTGCACTTGAGGATTACTCCACTCCTAATGATTGAAGATTTATGGTAGTCAAGCTAATGACTTAAAACAAGCGCTTAGCGGGAGGCAACCCGTTTTTCTCACTTACTTCTATTTCCTTTCTTCTTTTAGTTTTGATTTACTTAGAATAATGGATTATCACATATTATTATGGCATTTGAAATGCTTGTTATGGTGATTTTGTGATTTGGATATGCTTAGGATTGCTTGGGAGGAATCTTGGAGCAAAGAGAGGCAAGGAGAGAAGAAGAAAAAGAGCCATGAGGCTGACCCGAGGGCCCGGGTCACCTGACCCGCCCGGGTCGCTCATGGGAGCCATACAAAAATGTTACTGACAATTGGACCCGCCCGGGTCACTCGACCCGAGGGCTCGGGTCAACAGACCCGTCCGGGTTGGGTATGTGGTAAAAAAAAAAACTGAACTCGTGCGGACCCGAGGGCCCGGGTCATTCTACCCGCCCGGGTCGGGGTTCTAGTTAGACGATTCTATTTTTTTTAGTCTTTCATTCTTTTCTTCACTCCTCCTTCATCTTCAACCTCTCAACTCTCTCTAACCCTTTTCAACTCCAAACCCTATCCTCCTAATTCTCTCTCAAATCACTCACTCACCACTCAAAAACTTAAAATCCCTCACAAATCTTCATCCTCATCAACATTCCTCCACAAATTTCAATTTTTTCTCCTTCAAGAACCCCATCTCCACCATTTTTCATCATTTTCTCTCTCCTCAAAAATTTTACCACAACTCTCAAATTCACCATTTTCCACTCAAAACTCTTCACAAATTCTTCCTAAAACATCATTCCCCCTCCATTTCTCTCATAAAAAACTGAAAAACAAACAAAAAAATTTTCACTTTTTTTCCACCCTCACCACTAAGTTACGGGATTTTGTTTTTTTTGAGCAACAAGTAGTTCGAAGCATGGAGATGAGGACTTCAAAGCGGAGCAGACAAGCGGGGCAAGCTAGTTCAAGCCAACCACCACAAAGGGAAAACGTCTCGGGGCATGATGCCCCCGGTGAGTTTCATGATCCCGAGTTTCCTTTTATTGTTTTTGTTGGCTTAGAACATTTTAATCGATTCCAAGCCCTTAAGGCTAAGGAATTTGCCCCTACTCGTTTTGTTGATGAGACTTTGTGTCTTTATGGGGGATTCGGGGGGATGTAAATAATATAGCTGACGGATTGAATATGAAACAAGTGTTATTGATGAGAAAAAAAACTTATAAATGCTTAACACTTGAATTCCTAAGCTCCTTGGAAATAACCGGAGAGCAACGGCTTGCGTGCTCAACTGGAGCCGAAGCCGTTCTCAAATTTAGGTTGGGGAATGTTGCTCATTCTATGCATATTGGTGATTTTGCTGAAATTTTTGGTTTAAAAATTGAATCGAGCACCACTCCCGCACCTTCTTTCAACCTTTATGATTGTTGGAGTAAGTTGAGTAACGGAAAGAGTTATGAAGCTAAAAATGCCAATGACTCACTCATACACCAACCAGCTATCCGGTACTTCCGCAAGTTTCTGGGGAACACTATCTTTGGGAGAAAGGATAACTCAAAGGTAAGTCAGTCGGAACTTATGATCATAGGTTCTTACCTATGGAATAAGAAGAAGCTGAACATACCCTTGATGTTCGCCCGCCATCTCCAAAGAGTAGGGACCCCAAAAACTCTCGGTCGTGGGTCGATTGTTGTGGGTGGTTTAATTACCGCCATTGCTTGAACACCTTAGGGTTCGCCCCTAGGACCCCGAGGTTCCGGGACCGACCCTAATAAACCAACAACACCTACAAGATGCGCGTTGGTTTACAGTGACTGGAATACATTTTACTTGGAAGATTGGTAAAATGTCTTCCATTCAACTTCCAAACCGCCGCATCACCGACATTAAAACAGGAGAAGTCAACTATCTCATCTTGGAAGGCGCAGAGGAAGGCGCGGAGATCCGCACCTACCATAGGCGGGATCCCCATGAGCTTGCCTCCTCCTCTTCCTCCCCAACCCCATCCCACTTATGTTCCCGACTATGCCCCTATTTATGCCCATATAGATAGGCGGTTTGATAGTTTTGAACAACGACTAACCACCTTCCAACAAGAGATGCGAGAGAGTTTTTCCCCCATCTTGCAATTCTTTCATGATAATAGCATGGTCCCTCCCGCACCCCCTACCCCTCCTATATGCAACCCCGCCCCCCCCGAGGGGAGGAGGACCTTGACCCTTGAGTTGGTCTCTTCCCACCCCCCTCCCCGCTTGTTCTTCCTTTCACACCGAGGACGGTGTTTGGTTTAGCTTGGGGGGTATTTTCATGATTTGGGGTAGTTTTTACTTGATAGGGTAGGCGTTAGGAGGCCCTTGTTGCTATTTTGATTGAATTGTTGTTTGCGATTGTGGTTAAGCTTGGTGAATGGGCCAATGCTTGTTAATATGTGGTGTACCATGATTCCATTTTTCTTATTTTTGAAAAAGAGCAAAAATAAAAATAAAAAAAATAAAATAAAATCTGAAAAACAAGGAAAAACAAAAAGAAACTTTAGTTGTGAATAAAGTTTTGATTTCCTTGCCCAAGGAAGATGCTAGTTGATGATACATGTGGATTCCTTGCTTGGATTTTGAGTATATGTTTAGAGGCTCCTTTTGGAAGAGTGTGAGCTTGGGTTGTGGTGCTTTAGGAGGTGATTAATCTTGATTGCATTAGATTCAACCAAAATGAAACTGATGAATGCTCAATTGAATGTCTAGTCTTGAATCTTGACTAAGTTGATCATGCTTGAATAAATTTAGCTTCAAATTTGCGGTCCCTAGTGTCCCTAGATATACTTATCATGTCCCCAAACGAAACTCTACAAAAAGCTTAGTTTTTACTTCTTTTCGTTTGTAATAAGTGGTACAAAAGGCCACAAGTTCTCATGTTCCTCTTTAGTGAGTAGTTACTCCTCATTTGTATAGCAAAAATTCCCATAACAAGGGAAAAAGAAAAAGCCAAAAACAGTCAAAAAAGGCGTGAAAAATGAAAAAAGAAAAAAAAAATGAAGAAAAACGAAAAGCAAAAAGAATAGAATAATTCCAATAAAAGAGGTCAATTTGTGGATGCCTCCCACGCTTAATACTATTTTTATAAAGTTTTGAGTAGAGGGGAGTCTAAGGCTTGTTTGTGTGTCTAGGGATGGTGGACTAGTAATTTGAGCTTCTATAACACTTGAAGGGCTCTAAATCGTTTGGATAGCTAGGTGTTCTCTAATGAGCGAGTAAAAGGTCTAATTAGGTATCCTTTGCAATCTTGATTAGTTGCTTTCTCTACCCATAACCTATGGGTACACTTGGAAATTAGTTGTTTTGAAAGTTGCTCTTCATCCTTGCTTGTGAACCATCTCATTGATAGTTGACTTGGGCATTACTCTTGAACTTAATAAATTGTTGATGAAAACTAGAGTTGTGGGTTGAAAACTCTTTAGAAACCCTCGCGAGATCTCACACGCCCTTTAGAGCGATCTAGGGGTTTAAAGAGCTTGTTGCATGTGCTAAATGCAATCGTGATTCCTACGAAAATGAGTTAGTGTAAATTCTTTATCCTTCCATTTTCATTTTCTTTTCCTTCCTCTTTCTTCTTCATTTTGCTTTCAAATAAGTTTTCATTCTCCTACTCGTGTTTTAATCTATTTTGCTTGAGGACAAGCAAAGATCTAGCTTGGGGGAGTTTGATGATTGGTTTATATCTTGAATTATGCTTAGTTTTTAATAGTTTTTGTGATAGTTTTTAAGCTAATTTAGGCTAAGTCCATTCACTTTCCTTCTTTTTGTACATTTTTTCCTCCTTTGCTCTCTTTCTTTGGGTGTTTGTTTACATTTCAGGAAGTGGAGCACGTTTGGAGGGTCTATGCACAAGCCCGAGGCAAAATGTTGAAGAAATGGAGCACCAAGGAGCTCGAAAGAAGGGAAGAAGGAAAAGAATTGGCTGACCCGAGGGCCCGGGTGTGTGGACCCGCCCGGGTCAGCCCAGCCAAGCAACGCAGCAGCAGCCTCCAGCAGACCCGCCCGGGTCTGGTGACCCGAGGGTTCGGGTCATCCAACCCGAGTGCTCGGGTTCACAGACCCGCCCGGGTCATTTCTGATTGGAACCAAGAGAATTCCTGACACTTGGACCCGCCCGGTTCATGTGACCCGAGGGCTCGGGTCAGACAACCCGAGAGCTCGGGTCAGACCACCCGCCCGGGTCGGGTCATTTTCCGGAAACGATTTTTGCGATTTTGTTTACCTTAATGCGGGGGCTGTTTTGTAATTTTCTGATTTATTTCTTGTGACTATAAAAGTGAGACTCCTCTTATTTGGAGAGGGAGGAGAATTACTAGAGATTAGAGAAAGATTAAATCTTGTTTTAGTATCCAAACTCTAGAACAAAAACCCTAGGAGAGAGAAAGTGAAGGTTTGAAGCTTTTGAATCTCCATTCTTCATTTATGGAAGCTTAAAGTTGGTAATTTTTGTTTATTTTTCTTCTTCTCTTCCATTGTTCTTGCTTATTTCATGCTTTGTTTGTTTAGATCTTACTATTAGTTGATTATTTGCATTTTTTTTTCTCCTTTCCTCCATGGTTATGGTGATTAAGTTACTTCAAGCTTTGTTTTGTGTTATTTCCATAATGTGTGAGTAGTTCTTTACTAGGGGAAGGGATGTAGCCTTCATCTACTCTTTGGATCTTAGATCTAAGTTAGGGGGTTAACTTTTGGGGTTGAACTTGTTGATCAAACTTGTTTTACTTGGTTTGTTGGGTGCTTGATCACCACTTAACTTACATATTCGGAATTCCTAGTGAAGGATCGAGAGATGAAGTTAGGAATAAACTAAGTTTGGTTGCTAGATTAGAATTTCCATGAAAATAGGTATTTTCTAGTTTAGGGAAGCTTGATTAATCATGTTGTGCTTGATTTGGCTAGATTAGTTGCTCATGCCATGAGAATAGGTCATGAGTGACTAATCAAGCTCCTCTAATTAGCTCGAGAGAGTAATTAGAGTTCATATGTCCGTGATTTTCCCCTTGTGATCCCCCAATTGTTCCCCCTTGGCTTTGATTTTGGATTCTTGGATTGAGTGTTGGCGAATTCCCCCTAATCCCCTAGTTTCTTTTATCCTTGACTTAACTCCTTTGCTTAATTACTTGTTGTTTTATTTCACAAATTTCTTAGTTTATTTAGATTTTAGAATTATTGTTAAACTCTCAAAAACCCAAAAATTGATTTAGCTCATTGTAGTTAAGCTAATTACTCTTGATTTAACCCTACTTCCATGTGGATTCGACCCTTTACTTGCCCTATATTGGGTAGTTTAGGTATCTTTGACGTGTTTACAACGAGCGCGTCACACACACACACACACACACACACACACACACACACATATATATACACACACACACACACACACACACATATATATATACACACACACACATATATATACACACACACACACACACACACACACACACACACACACACACACACACACACACACACAACGTGTGTGTGTGTGTGTGTGTGTGTGTGTGTGTGTGTGTGTATATCTATATATATGTGTGTGTGTGTGTGTGTGTGTGTGTGTGTGTGTGTGTGTGTGTGTGTGTGTGTGTATATATATATGTGTGTGTGTGTGTATATATATGTGTGTGTGTGTGTGTGTGTGTGTGTGTGTGTGTGTGTGTGTGTTTGTGTGTTTGTGTGTATATATATATATATATATATATATATATATATATATATATATATATATATAATTGTGTTCAAGTGAGAAGGGTGTTTTATATGAGAAGTGAGAAGAAATTTTAACCCTTGGATTATATCTCATTTAATGGCCAAGTTTAAAAACTTTAAAAAACTAAAACCCCAAATTTGAAAAGCTTCAAACGTCATAACCTACCTTTTCTCTCTCCTCTCTCCTCTCTCTCTCTCATTTCGGTTCTCTGCTTCCATGAAAAGTTAAATTTTTTTTTTTCAATATCAATTCAGTGAATTTCGTCCCTGATTATCAGTGAAATTCGGCACTCAAGATTAGTTCAATAGACGCATACAATATAGGAGAAGGAGGTTTGTATTTTGTTTAATTTTTCGTTTTTGTTTAATTTTTCATTTTTGTTGTTGCTATATTCGAAATTGTTATATTCATCCATTTATTACCTTTGAATTTCAGAATTGCAAACCCTAACTTCGGTATCGTCTGCTTCTTCTTTTATCGATTTTGTTGCCGAAAATTGAGATATAGTTATGGAATTGCAGTTTTTTCTTCAATTATGTTTTGTTTGAGTTTGAAATTTGGAATTGTTTGAGGTGAAATATGAAGATTGGATTTTCTGCAGTTGTTATTCGTGATTGTTCTGAAATCTGCAATTTTTGATTGGTAATTGGAGATTTTGCTGTGATTTTCATTGTCACAACCTATATACTTGATTTTGTGATTAGTCTGCACCTTATGATGGCACTAAGCCTTTTTTAGCCCTTTTTTATGGTTAGTCTGCACCTTATTATGGCACTAAGCCTTTATGACAATCAGGAAAGGTGTTTATGCTGTTACACTCTTGGTTGTGCATGGTGTACCGAGAGTAATTTCAGTTTCATTGATGTAGATCCAGTCATCGGAGTATAGGCATGGAATGGACAGCACTTGGATGCTCCTCATTGATCTGGCAACGGTAAGATCACTTCGACTATATATTAGTGAGAAAGCAGGTTTCTAATGTTAATGCTTGTGAATGCTAATTTATCTTTATTGGAACAAGTTAGGCTGGTAGAATGTGCTTTAGTTTACAACCTCGTTCCCCAGATACACCAATTGAATTTTGGAAGCCGATCTAAACAAGTTCTTTTAAAGTTTTTTACTTGTAACAAACTTTTAGTCTTTTTTATTTTGAGGCTCCCCTTTCTTCTTGATGCACTATAAAAGTGAAATCCCTAGCGTCATAGATGGCTAGAGTGTTATATTAATAAAAGTAGCATGAGTTGAAAATAATAATGAAAATTGATAATTAATGCCTAATACAATAAATTTCGTACTAATCTATTACTTTTCTAGTTCTGTACTATTAACAGTTCAATTATTGATTCTTTTCTTATCATACATTAGTTTAGTAGCTTATTGATTGATGTTCACATGCTAAATGAATATAAGCTGATAGGTTATGGTTGGGCAGATATGGTAAAACATGAATGTACAAGGCTTTCATGTTTGGCAGTCTGGTATAATTGTTAAACAGCTGGAACATGCAAAAAATTGTTGAATGCTGATGACCATTTTAAGCATGGGTGGCCTCTTTGAACTCCAGAGTTGATAGCAAGAAAACCCTTTGTATCCATTTCTTATGAAGATCATAAGCGTCTAAGGAAGATAACTTCTGCTCCTATCAATGGATATGAAGCATGCACTTACAAATTCATTGAATATATAGAAGATATTCTGATAACTGATCTAGACAAATGAAGTAGAATGGGTGAAGTTGAGTTTCTCACGCACCTTCGGAAGTTAACTTTTCGAATAATCATGTATATGTTGCTGATTTCAGAGAATGAACCTGTAATGGAGGCTCTAGAAAGAGAGTATACAATTATCATTATAATTGGTTCCAGGTGGCCACGATTTGAGTGTTTTTGTTACCTGATTGTAAGTTGTGCTAAACTTTGCTATACACAAGATATGGGTTTGATTCCCACATAGGTTATGAAATGACAGGTTACCAAACATAAAGGAGAAGAATTTAGTACAATAACACTTACGGATACTAAAACCAAAATTGACAATTGTCATTATTTTGGCTGAAACTAGTTTAATTTTTTTCTTTTTTTAACACCTTATCTGTTGAAGAGCAAGATTAAATCCTGAAAGTGTAACAAGACCATGTAATTAAGAAGTGCTCGAAGTGACAAATAGTAAGAGCCTGTGTGGGAGTCGAACCCACATTTTTGTGTATTTACAAACACAATACTCTACCAATTGAGCTAACAGGCTATCAAGTTGCAAATTTAATTACAATACCATGTAAACAAGTCTTGACATAACTCTAATTATTAGTTCCTATAACTCTAAACAAGTGTGGACATCTCTAATTAATACTTCTATAACTCTAAACAAACGTTGCTATAATTATACAAATTGAAGTGTTGGTATAACTCTAATGACTAGCTCATATAAACTCTTAATAAAGATTCGGTATAACTCTAAAGAAGCATCGATATAACTATAACTAGTTCCTCCTATAACTCTAAAGAAATGCTCCATATTGTCAAATATGAGAAGGTTATGGTCATGCTTAAATCTAAAGAATTGAAAGAATATGATTTTCCCGTAAAAAAGATGATGAAGACTTTAAATATTAGAACATAAGCTTCCAATCAATTTCGGCATCTTTGGAGACTCTTGAGAATGATTGACACACAGCATTTAGACAACAACTGCATCTGAAAATACAAAGAAAACAAGTCTGTAATGCATGAGAATGATGAGATTTGAAGTCTTCAAAAAAAATTATGCTCTTCCAAGCTACATAAAGTTGTTAATATGTCAGATTCTCCACTAGTCTACAAAAATTTCCTATATCTCTAAATAAGTGTTGTCATAACTCATAACTCATAACTCTAAATTTCTAAAGAAGTATTGGTATAACTCTAATGACTAATTCTTGTAAATCTAAACATATGTGGAAATAACTCTAATTACTACTTCTATAACTCTAAATGTTGGTGCACGTTTAACTAATATTCTATAAAATTCTAAACATGTGCTGGTATAACTCTAACTACTAATTACTATAACTCCAAATAAGCATTCCTATAACTCTTAAATACTACTCTTAAACTCTAAACAAGTATTGACACAACTCTAATTATTAGTTCCTATAAATCTAAGCAAGTATGTACATACTCTAATTATGACTTCTATAACTCTAAACTAATGTTTCTATAACTCTAAAGAAGATTCAATATAACTTTAAACAACCATTGCTATTCCTTCAAAAAAAAAAAAAACAACCATTGCTATAACTCTAGAAAAGTATTGCTATGTCTCTAATTAGTTCTTCCTATAACTCTAAACAAACTTTGCTATAACTCTAAAAATGATAGAAGTTCATAATACTCTTTTTTTATATAATTTCAACACAAAGCAACTCAACATTTAGATAACTCAACTGAACTACCTCCATTTAACATGTCATCGAAAGGTAAAATAAATCCGAGGACAAAATTTCAAGAAATCCATACACCTCTAAAGACATATTGGTATAACTATAACTAATAATTCCTACAACTCTAAGAACATATTCATATAACTCTAACTAATACTAGTTACAACTCTAAAAACATATTGGTATACTCTAACTAATAATACACACAACTCTAAAAACCTATTGGTTAACTCTAACTAATACTACCTATAAATCTAAATAATACTAGCTATAACTCTAAAAATATATTGGCAAAGAAATTCTCCATGTGGAATACAAGCAATGCTATAACTGTAACTCATAATACCAATAACTCTAAAAACATATTGGTATAACTCTAACGAATACTACCTACAACTCTAAAAACATATTGGTATAACTCTAACTAATACTACCTATAACTCTAATTAATAGTAGCTACAACTCTAAAAATATACTGGCAAAAAAATTCTCCATATATGCAAGACTATTTCTTAGTATACGATGTTCACAGTAGCTAGTAGCTCAATTAGGTTCTTTGTTATTTATTATATTATGTATGCAAGACTATTTCTTATTATGCGAGATACTCTACAATCCCTACCATTAACTCGCATCAAATTGTTCGACTAAGCGAAAATCAAACTCGCATCAAATACTATCATCATACAATTCGCAAACAACAAATTCGCAAACAACGTATATTTGCCCAACTTACAAGCAATCATTTTAGAGTGCAATACTCAAGGAACTATGAAAGAAACATGATTATGGAGAAGCAAAGAAAAATTCGCCAACAACGTATGAAGAAGCAACAAATTTTCGCAGAACGAAAAAAAAAAAAAAAAAAAAAAAACTCCACCAAATTTTCGAAAAGAGAAGCATACAAATTTCTGAAAATAAACTAACCTTCATGCGATGTGGTAATTGACTCCATGAAATTTCTGGGCAAAAGGAGATGACAGGAGAGACGTACAGTTGGAGGTGGAGTTATTTTTCGACGTACAGTTGAAGGAGAAAAGAGGAGAGAGAAAATTAGGTTTGAAGGGATGATTAAAGGTAGTTTAAAGTTAATATTAGTTTTTAAATCTTGGCCGTTGATAGGATCTAATCTAAGGGTAATGATTCTTTCTCATTTCTCACCTAATTACCCTTCTCACATGATCTTGCCTCTATATATATATATATATATATATATATATATATATATATATATATATGGAGTATTAAATATGTGATTGATTAATGAGAAAAGATGTGACCAATATTAAGATTGGTATTGATTGTCAGAGAGAAACTTAACAGAAACAGAAGAACATAATAACTACTAAACTACAAAAACAGAAACTAGAAACTTAAGGAGGGATGAAGCTTGGTAAAGCCACACTTACAACATCCTCATACAGAATTCTACCTAAGATTAAACAGGGGAACTTGAGCACTCGGCTTTGTCTGATTTCATATAACCAGTACATTGACCAATAAATGATATCAATTCTGATGGTATGAATTTTAATGCTAACAAGCAACAAATGAGAAGCGAAATTTTTTGGTTCAAATTCATAACTACTCCACCAATTTTTCTTCTCATCAAAGCAATTCTAAAATTGACAACTTTCATTTAAACAAAAATTAAGCAAACAAAACAAAACTCCAAAAGAGTTACTTATCTTAGAAACAACCAAACAACTGAAAGTTACATCTTATGAACTGGTGGGTTTGACATAAACTCCTATGGAAGTGAGGCTACCATGAGAAGATAAAGTGCCATGGAATCCGCCAAATCGATTAGTTGGACCAAAATTGAAGCTAAACTTTTTGGCCGACGGGCATGACATCCCGAAAGGTCCATACTTCCTTCGGTTCGTTTCAAATGTCAAAGAATTGATCTTCTCAGTTTCATAGGAACCACTCAGCCCCACTATATATTCGCCTGTATCCAAATTAACCTGTCCATTTGCATATAACATATTAGCACATCCTTTCTTTTGGTTCTACCAGATTTAAAACATTTCGAAATTGATGATGTTCTACTATCGTTTATTTAATCAGTGTCCTATGTATTGACACGGGCGTGTTGTAAATTTTGAGGCCCATAAGGGTGGGGATGAGTATCGATCACAAGATTTCCTAAACTCGAGAGGGAAGCTCTAACCAACTAAGTTATCCCTCACTCTGTGTGTTAATTATAAAGTTGGGTTCTAAATATAAAAATTACTATGCAAAGATTGTAAAATTATATCTATTGTATTCTATAAATCATTGTTAAAATATTTTTGACAAAATAAAGCTCAAATTTAACAATATGATTAAAAAACATTCAACTTAATATTTTGTTACTCTCTAAAAGGCAGGCCCGTCCTATTAGATAGCCATGTATATTGAGATTGAGAGGTGACTAGGTGACTAGCTAAACAAAATCTTAATTTATTAATCAGCGTAATGTATTTTTGTGTGTGTTTCATATTTTACGGTGAAACAAATACAATTTTAAGATTCTAAAACAAAGCTATTAGAAGAAAGTGTGAACCGCGAAAAATTGGGATGCTGTGTGACGTCCATGTGTCTGAGAGAGCACCGCTTTTCCACCTAAGCCTTCAGCATACTCAAACTGCAGGGAATTTACGCAGAAGTTTGTATATGAAATAAAAATTCCAGTAATCTTTGTATGCCCTCTCTCATCCCAAATGTAAGTACCAGAAGATGAGTAACTACCAGCTGGACCCACTTTTCCATATTGCGTCATACCTAACATATCACCCAATAATGAATTCTACATCAATGATCAATGGCAACTCCAGTATACTACATCTGAAGCAACATTTGATTATTTTTATACACTCGCTAAAAGGTCAAATGTTGCATTTAATAGAAAACAGATGAAGTATGTTAAAAACTTTCCATCTATTATAGACCAATAAAAGCCTAAAACAACCAAGTTTGGTAATGTACTAACCTGCACCCATTCTTCAAATTAAAGAACAGAAACAATGGAGCCTGAGTTGAGTTTTGTGACACTACCAGAGAATTGTGTACAACGTAACTAGGACACCTCTATTTTTTGTTGAAGCCTAAAGCCTGTTATATATAGTTCCCCAAAAATTGATTAAAAGCCCTCGATCATTTCCAAGTGAAATGGAAATTAAATTGATGGGTGCCTCTTGAGATTCTATAATAGTATTGGCCACCGCCAACTAATTGGTTAATTTCCAACAATTCATGGGAACTACAAGCTCCCGTACTCATTGTGATCTTTATTTCTTTGACTCCCCGCTCCCTGTTTAATTTTAGACTTTTAGTCAATATTTCAATAACATGTATTCCATGAAAAGAAGTACGTACATTGTAGTCTGTACACATACATGAATGTGACACAAGTAAATATATATATATTTTTTTGATCCATATGAGCCACGAAGGCAGTATAAAGTACAAAGAAGGGGAAGGGGGATTCGAACCTGTGACCTATTGTTCACAGCACCTCGATCTTAACCACTAGGTCAAGACATCATTGTTACACAAGTAAATATATTAACTCTTAGTTGAAACACGCGTCTTAACTATATGAATGACTGAGAGTTTGAGACGGCTCATATCAATGACGAATCAAATTTATGTGTACGCAGCCAGTTGTAAACAGTTTAAAGTCATAACATTGCAATACAAACAGTTGGCTAAGTGGCTGTATGCACATTCAGAAGTTGGATATTACCATACTTGTTTCTGGTTAAACATTTAATTTCAATTTTAACAATAGGATACATTATTTGCTAAAGGGTGTATGTGGCATTTCAAAGATATTGTAAGTTTAAGAAGAGAGAATTGTATGTTTTATATTATATGAAGGGAAATTGTCATTTTTATAAGAGATTAAATCATTTAAGAAAGGTATATGCCATTTTAAAAAGGAAATAAAGTGAAATGTGATTTCAAAGAGGAGACGTGTCATTATATAAACAACATTTGAATATTTGATAGTCGATCTAGTGGAATTGGCATCACCTTCGATCATAGAAATTTTGAGATTGCGTCTCACCTCTTGTAAAAGGATCCATATCCCCCTACTTGCGAGAGATTTCAACTTATCTTGCTAAAAAAAATGAACAACATTTTAAGAAACTTATGTGTCATTTTATGAAGGAAAAATGTTATTATCCTTAGAAGAGAATGTGTCTATCTCATGAAAAGGTCATATATCATTTCGAAAACGGTATATGTCATTGTGGTCATTGAATTAAGGAATCATATCATTAATGTACCATTTTAGTATTAATATGTCATTTTAAGAATTGTATTTGTCATTTTTATAGAGGAATTAAGAACTAACGTCAAAAAAAGAACTAACGTCATTCCAATTGGCAAATGTGCATCTTTATTTTGAAATTCTAGAGGATCTCAACACCTTTACAAAGGTGTATGTCATTTTTAGAATTTGATATCATTTATAAATCGATTGAGTCATTTTTCCATAAACTGAATGTTGTTTCTGTAGGAACTCATATATGTAATTAGCAGAATTTCATAAACAACTAGTATTTTGGCCCGGGCGATGCCTCGGGTTAGTTACAATTATCATATATTATTATTCACAAATCTCGTACTTGATTATATTAGCTTTTCGAAATATTTTGTCTAGTGCGAAATTGGAAAATGGACATTATGGCACGATAAATTGTTTAAAAAGAAACTTATAAGATATTGGGGATAAAAGTAACAATTTAAACAAATTAGGGTAAGAGAATGTTATTACTTAAAAAGTGTTAGATATCAAAAAAAAAGCTTGTCAATGTATTTATAAGTACATATAATTATAAGACTTTATTATGTTTTACTTTGAAACATTAAACATAGTGGATTGGTGGTTAATTCTCACATTTCGTTTCAAAGGTCATGTGTTCGAATCCTAGTAACTACATATTGTTAATATTTTTAAATGATATTATAATAAATATGTGTATTAGAAGTTTGAGAAGAGTGCCACGTGGCACCGTTCTTTTGATAGGAACGCCTTTTAATATATTTGTATAGAGTTCCTAAGATCTATCACGTATATAATTACATGCATAATAATTAATTGAATTATATTATATAGTTTAGAAATTACAACATTTGGCGCGTGATTTCCACAAGTTTTTAGAATTGGAGCCTCAATTGTTGCTCATCTACTTGGTCAACAAACTGATTTGAAATCCCACATCTGCTAGAATGGAAGAGTAACAATCCTACTTTTCTTGGGATGGGCGCCGATTTCTAGAGTATTAGGGTTAGGATTTCTCTCTTCTTTTTGTGTCACACACAATGATTAAATGCTTACGTGCCTAAATCCTAATATTATGTCCTCTTATAATATGAGAGATTAGTTAAAGAATAGAAGAAAAAATCTTCCTGCTTCCCTTTCTAGTAGCCAGTCAACATAAGCCCATATTAGGCTTGTTTTATTTTATTGATTATAATATGTGACCTCATAAGATTAGACTATTTTAGTTGTAGGAAAAATGCAATTGTCCTATCAATTAGTACTTTTATTCTCTAACAAGTAAAATTGATTTAATAAAATATCTTAACTAATCATCTCCCTAATTCTTATCTATATTTAGTAATAAACAAAAATTATTTATATTCCTTCAGTTTTAACACGGAGGTTATGTTGGTTTTTAGATATTTAATTTTCACACAATCTCTAGTTTTTAAATGTTTAGATTCATTTCATTGTAACATAATCACATAAACCTATGCTAGTTTTCAAATGTTCATAGTGATTGTAAAATAAACAAGTAGAAAGATAATTTTGTTATCATTTTACTTACCAAATACAATAATTATGTAAGCTATTTTTTTTAAAGCTTATGTAAGCTATTTATATCACTATAACTCTACTTAATAACTAACTATCATGATTAAAAGGAAGCTATTAACAAACTTAGTCAACTAAGTTTGACTACAATGTATGCATACTCCAACAAAGGGTATAGTATATGTATAACTCCAAAGAACAGTGTGTATCATTTCAAGAAGAGAATTGTTTGGACCCATAATCTGGTCCAACAGTGGTGTGTAAAGCCCATGTAAAAGATCTACTCAGCATGTCCCCCAAGGGGCCCATCAGCTCTTTAGGTAAGGAATAACTTTACCATAAAAGGGAGATAATTTTCCTACAGACTTGGATGTTCTTTCAATAGGGTTTCCTGTCTGGGAAATCCCCAACACTATAAAAGCAGCAAGCCCAATCAGTGAACAATTATTGAATTCTCACCTAAAAAAACCAGAGCATCTCTCTCTAGAACTATTCACTTTCTCTCTCTACCTCAATCTCAACTGACTTGAGCGTCGGAGGGGCTTTCCCGGGAACACCCCCGGGCTAGTCTTCCTTATTTTGCAAGACTTCGATTGACAAGACTCGGGATTATATTCCAACCCGGGTTTTTAGCCTCTCTACACACACTTAACTCCTTTGACTAGTTTCTAGACGGAAACAGTTTGGCACCTTCTGTAGGGACACTATATCTCAAAGCTACGTACCGAGAGTAACATGGCACCCCGAAGGAAAACAACCCGAGCCTCACTACCTCCATAACCAACCCCGATTAGGTCCCAGCAACCCAACATGTTGGTCGAGTCGCTTGCCATTGACGACGATGGATCTACTCCTCGTAATGAAGAGCAAACTGGACCCCGGGAGCAATACCAACCTGACCCACCTCCCATCACAATGGCGGACATAGAAAGGATAGCGCAGCAATTGAATGCAAACATACAACGCATCTTGCAGGAACTCATAGCGGGAATCCCCCAACTCAACCAGGGGATACCCCGAGAGTTGACCCAAGGAGAACCACGACTCAGGGATGATCCAAACACTCAAGTCCCTAACCGGGACGGGCAACAAGTGGGAGGAGAAAGGTCCCGACAGGCCAACTCCCATAGGACACCAAAGTCAGATGCTCGGCGGATCATTGAAGAGAATCGTAGGCGTCGGATGGAGCAGGACGCTCGGAACTTACTTAATGACAAAAGGAGAGCCAATCAGGAGAAGACTCGCCAAGAGGAGCAAGCTCAATCCAGGACTCCACGACGGGGGCGGGAAGGACCCCCCCTCGGGTCCAAGAAGACCAGGACAGAAGGGGAGGGAGATTCGGGACCCCCACGAAACAAAAGTCCCGTCTTGGTCCACAGAGGAGTACTAAACTTCATGACACCCTTCAGTCGGGAGATCATGGAAGTCCCTAACCCAAGCAAGGTCAAAGTTCCATTGATCGAGCAATACTCGGGAAACAGCGATCCTGACGATCACATGGCGGCCTACAAGGCCCAAATGAGTGTGCAGACCGGGTGTGAGGCCGCTTGGTGTCGTTACTTCCTGACGACCCTGAAGGGCTTAGCACTCAGCTGGTTCTCGGGACTTTCCCCGGGCATTATCACGAACTTTCAGTACTAGAAGCATTATTCCATCAACATTTTATCGCCGGGCGCCGGCACAAAAAGACCAGCATCCACTTAATGTCAATCAAGCAGCAAGAGCATGAAAAGTTGGCGGATTACATCAAGCGGTTCAACGAGGAGTCCCTGAAGATCTCCGATCTTCAAGACGGGGTAGCCTTTACCGCCTTGATGTCGGGACTTTGGCCAGGCAAGTGCAGATGGTCCTTGGCCGAGAATGAAGTTACTACGTTCACATAGGCTATGAGTCGGGCCCAGAAGTTTATCCAAGCCTCGGACATTTGCAAGCCTGTTGTTGAGAAATCGAAGAAAAGGAAGGAAGAAACCCCCTACCGGGAATCCAACAAAAGTAACAAAAGCAACCAACAACTCCTCCCGAGAACTACAGATAATGGGAACGACCCCCACTTCAACAGAAATCGACGTGAGATCTACTTAGATCTGAAACACAAGTCGGTATTGTCCATCCCTCCCCCTATAAGGACCTCAAAGGAGAGAAGGGATCAACGACTGTGGTGTGAATATCACCGAGAATGTGGACACACCACTAAAGACTGTCGGGAATTGAAGAAGGCCTTGGATCACTTGGCTGATTAAGGAAAGTTGAACAGATACATCAAGCACTCTCGGGAAGAGAAAGGGAAGGAGAAGGAAGGAAAAAATGACAGTGGCAACACCGACGGGTATGTCGGGGTAATAGCTGGGGGGCACGCCTCGAGTGGATTAACCAGCCGAGCCAGTAAAGCTCATATGCATGCAATGAAGCAACAAGTCTTGGAAATTGAGCCAACGAAGGAGGGATGCCCCATCATGACGTTTGGGGAGCCTAATCGGCACGTACATACCCCCCATGACGACCCCCTCGTCATAGAGATGAAAATCGCCAACTCAAGGATCAAGAGGATATTGGTCGAAAATGGTTCATCAGCGGACATCATCACGCTAGAATGCTTACAGAAGCTGAAATATACCGAGAAGGACATAACCCCGACCAGTCAGCCGCTGATAGGCTTCGGGGGAGGATCTGTGTACCCCATCGGGTTCGTAAAATTGGTTGTGAGACTCGGGGAAAGGGGTAAGGGAAGAAGCCTACCAGTCGACTTCCTGGTGGTCGACACCCCACTTCCTTATAACGCTATCATGGGCAGGCCCACTATGAACAAGATAAAGGCAGCCATCTCGGCATACCAGCTACTCTTGCAATATGAAACAGACGAAGGCCAAGTCGGGAAGATCTACGGAGATCAGCAGACAGCCCGGGAGTGTTACACAAACAATTTTAAAACAACAACCTCATAAAATAAAGACCAAAGAAGAGAAGGAGGGAAGACCCCGCGGAGACCCCTATTGGTCTCGGGGTCTACCTATCAGAAAACCCAAAGCTATATGAACGACCCCAACCGGTCGAGGGGCATGAAGAGATAATGCTCGATGAAGATCTCGGGCACAGAGTAAGGATTGGCAAAAACCTCAGTCCCGAGATCAGGGAAAAACTCGTCAACACCCTGCGGGAATACAAAGACGTTTTTGCTTACTCCGCCTCGGACATGCAGGGGCTGGATCCCAAATTCGCAGCCCATGAGCTGAACATCAAAGAGGGATTCCGCCCCATCAAGCAGAAGCTCAGACATCAAGGACCCGAAAGAAACGCAGCAGCAACCGAAGAGGTCAAAAAGTTGTTAAAGGCGGGCATCATCGAAGAATGCCAATACACAGAGTGGTTGGCCAATGTTGTTCTGGTTAAACAGGCTAACGGAGCTTGGCGCATGTGCGTCGACTTCACTGACTTGAACAAGGCATGCCCCAAAGACAATCATCCTTTACCTAAGATTGATAGGCTGGTCGATTCAACGGCTGGTCACGAATTGCTTAGCTTCATGGATGCCAATGCGGAATACCACCAGATCCCGATGGCGGAAAAAGACCGAATACATACAGCATTCGTTACAGCCCAAGGTGTATACTGCTACAAGATGATGCTTTTCGGACTAAAGAACGCAGGGGCTACTAATCAACGAACGATCAACAAAGTCTTTGAGGAGCAACTCGAGAGGAACATTGAGGTGTACGTAGACAATATGATCGTTAAAAGCAAAAAGGCAGTAGATCACGTCGGGGATTTAGCGGAAACACTGAACACCCTACGATGCCATGACATGAAGTTAAATCCCAAGAAGTGTGTATTCGGGGTTAGAGGGGGGAAATGCCTCGGGTTCTTGGTAGATGAAAGAGGAATTGAGGCTAACCCCGACAAGATCAACTCAGTGTTAAACATGTCCTCACCAAGGAATGTGAGAGAAGTTCAAAGGCTAACAGGGTGCCTAGCAGCGCTGGGCCGCTTCTTGTCCCTCTCGGCTGACAAGAGCTTGCTATTCTTCAGAGCACTCAAAAGAAAGGAGTTTGATTGGGACGACGAGGCAGAACAGGCATTCCAACAGTTGAAACAACACCTAGCAACGTTGCCCAAACTCATATCACCCGTGTTGGGAGAAACTCTCTATATATACCTCTCGGTATCAGAATACGCTCTCAGTGTAGTACTCGTGGCTGAAAGAGAGGGAACTCAGCATCCTGTATACTTCATCAGCCATGCTTATAGAGGAGCAGAAGCACGGTACAGCCAGATTGAGAAGATGGTTTTTGCGCTGGTAATGGCGAGTAGGAAGTTGAAGCCATTTGACTTGACCAACTTACAAACCTTATTTTCTTGACTAGGAACGACAAACCCCTCAGGTTAAGTCATGTAAATCTCTTCCTCCAAGTCTCCATTCAAAAAATGTAGTTTTCACATCCATTTGATGCACAACAAGATTATGAATGCAAGCAAGAGCTATCAAAGTTCTATTTGTTGCAATTTTGGTGACAGGGGAATAAGTATCAAAATAATCTATTCCATGTTTTTGAGTAAATCCCTTGACAACAATTCTAGCTTTATACTTGTCAATGGATCCATCAGGTTTCAACTTTTTCTTGAAGATCCACTTACAAGTAATGGGCTTGCAACCCCTGGGCAAATCAGTCAATTCCCAGGTATTATTACTTATGATTGAATCAAGTTCATTATTAATAGCTTCTTTCCAAAATACTGCATCAATGGACCTCATTGCCTCATCATAAGTGTTAGATTGCAAGATATTAATTACAAATGAATAGGATCGATTTGATTAAAGTTAAACGTGCAAAAAAATCGAACTTTTAAGACCAATGACACTGTAACATGCACTGTGTTTCAACTAAAAAATTCAGTTTTAGTTAATGTTGAAACACACTGCATATACAATTCACTTATGAACGAATGAGACACAAATGTTTTAACGTGGTTCGATCTCCAAGAGATCTATGTCCACCAAATCCACTATAAGCGAATTCCTAATACCTCACTCAAGGTACAATCAACCCCACTACTAACTCTAGTAGTGCACCCCAACACTTAGCTATAAGTGTTGCTAAAAGGATTAAATACACATAAATGTACCCAACCCAACTCTCTCTATAATTGTAAGAATTACAGAAATGTTCCTCGAAATGTGCTTCTTATATAAGCAAATGGAGGTCTGAATAATATCTTAGTAAACACCTTTAACACTGTCAGATATACTGTGCTATTCTCAGTGGTATATGTCTTTCAGTTTTCTTTCACAAAAGCTCAGATTCATAGAATATGGAAAACCGTCACTTCTTATCATCAAAGATAAGTTTTTATTTGGTCAAAGCTTCCTTGTTTAGAGATATATTAGAATCAGTTAAGATAAAAATTGTATCTCTAAATTATAGGAACAATCTTAATCAAATACCATATCATCCTTTTAAATCTATCCTTCTAAAAAAGATAAGATATTTAGATGATATGTTATTTGAATAAGATATTTTCCACAAATATTCTTTTAGAAAAAAAACTCCTTTTTTCTTTTAAAAATTATTTACTAAGAATATTCTTATTCTAAATATTCATATTGTTAACTCTAACATTAATGAATATTCAAAATAACTATATTCATAATAAATAATTTACTCATAGCACATAATCTGATATTGTTAAGAATGATTACTTTTACAACTCTTCTACTAGTAAAACTTAGCTACTCTTGAACTTGAGAATAATAACTCTTCAACATGAATTCTTCAATCTCGAGTCTTCAAGAATTCCTTGGACCAATTTGCATCATTAGCATATATACATAGAGAATACAAGATGTCATTTTTATTTGTGTTTATCATCATCAAAAACCATAAGGTCATAACAATAAGTTTTAGGATCATCTTCCAAAATGAAAGCAGAGACAAAATCACTGTCAATCAAATTAGGTTCAGTTAAGAAAGCAGTAATAAAATCAGATCCAAAACTATTTTCTTTCCGAGCCCTTTTGCTTCTCCTTGGCTCCGAATCTGAAACATGATTATCTGAAAGAGGAGTAGCACATAAGTTAGGTGCAGAGCTAGAAGATGGCAAATCATTACTAATGCAAGAGGATTTCATAGGAAAAATGTGTTCAAAGAACTCTGCATCTCTTGATTCAATAATGTTACCACCTGGTAGGCGTGTCGCGCACCTAACAAAAATAAATAACCTAACTAATCCTCCTAAGTATGTAGTAGGGTAAGTCAGGGTCGATCCCACAGAGAGAGTTGTTCTATGATTAGCCGTTAAGTAATAAGACTAAAGGAAGTTAATATCAAATATGGTCGAATTAACTATACTATTCAATCTATAAATAAAAGACTCTATAGTTAAGTATCCCCACTACCATAAATTAATACAATGATAATTCTTACCCCAAACTAGTCAATTAAATATTCACAAGGAAAAGCATACCCTATAAAATACCATAAATCTCTCCCGAGTATCTATGACTTCTCTAATATGCACTAAAGCCTACTCCCGTGGAATCATGCAAATTAAAGACATTAAACGCGGCACTTTAACTTACTAACAATTCATTCTACCTACTCCCGTGGAGAACTTCATGTCCTTAATTGAAATATTCAAATCCGTCAAAACCCAACTCCCGTTGTGATCAAGACAATGGAATCATAACAATACTAGTTATCCCCAATCTAGTATTGGAATATGCACAATCAATTAAGCAAGAACAATTAAGCAATTAATTTGGGAATTTAAAAATATAATCATGAATTAATTCACACTAGGGGTCAAATTAACCATATATTACAAAACTATGAAAGCATAATTGAAATAAATAAAGAAAATAGAGAAGAATAATAAAACATCATAATATAAAACAAGGAGAAAAGAAGAAGAAAAGAGATACTTGAATTAATGGAAGAAAGGTGGAGTCTTGGAGAACAATGGAGATCTAAACATTTCTCTCTCTAACTTCTCTCTCTAAAAACCATAAGTATAAACTAATAATGATGATATCTCCTCTAAGCTCCTCAAAATAATGTTTAAAATCCTATTTATAAGCTAAGATTAATATAAACCGACATAAGTTAGGTCACGCGGAAGATACGACATTACATCACCTTGCACGGGCAAGCAACTACGCGCACGGGCGTGAAGGGTCGTGCACGGTCGAGCGAAATCTTGCTTGGTCGTGCGAGCAAGGTAGAAACATTCGTGACTTTTGATTGCAGGTTGCACGGCCGAGCACATATCCGTACGGGGTGCGGGCGAGACAGTGGCTTCAGCTCAACTTTGAACAGCTATAACTTTTGATCCAGAGCTTTGTTTCACACATGTAATATATCGTTGGAAAGCTCTTGAAGTCTAGTTTCCAACCCAGTTGGAATTACCTTATTATAATTCTTGTGTCAAAAGTTATGAGTGAAATGGTGCAGAGGTATCATATTTCGCACAAGTACACAAAGTCGTATGTATCTTCTTCACTTTCAATCCGTTTTGGGCACATGATATATCGTTTTGAAGGTCATCCAAGTGCCTTAATCGTCATATCCTCAAATAGGATTTCAAAGTACCAGAGATTACATCAAAAGACCAAAAAACCCGTGAAAGTATCGTAGCTTCTGAAAAGGGACCTAAATATGCACAAATGCAACGTAAATGCTCTAATGCTACATGAAAATGCACCTAATATGCAACTAAATTATGTTAGAATATGCACTTATCACCACCTGTATAAGAATTGTTAGCACCTTTAACAAGGAAACGAAAAGCAGCACTTTGATAAGCATATCCAATTAAAATTGAATCAATTGTTTTTAGACCTATTTTGTCTCTCTTGAAGCTAGGAACCCCCACTTTCACTAGACACCCCCACACTTTTAAGTAATTCAGGTTGGGTGCTCTACCCTTCCACAATTCATAAGGAGTTTTGACTAGTTTCTTGTGAGGTACTCGGTTCAAAACATGACAAGCGAAAAAGTATAGTCCCCCCCCCACATATTATCAGGAAGTCCAGAACTAATAAGCATCGCATTCATCATGTTCTTAAGAGTCCTATTCTTTCTTTCAGCAATTCCCTTTTGTTCAGGGGTATAGGGGGAGTCATTTCATGAACTATACCATTCTTCTCACAAAAATTCTTAAGAGAGTTAGGGTCATATTCTCCACCCCTATCACTCTTCAGTCTCTTGATCTTTCGATCCAGCTGATTTTCTACCTCAGCCTTGTATTTGAGGAACATTTCCTCTGCTTCATCCTTTGACCTGAGAAGATAAATCATAGTAAACCGAGAACAGTCATCAACAAAAGTAATGTAATATCTTTTACCACCCCTGCTCTCATGATTTTTAAAATCCCCCAAATCACTATGAACAAGCTCTAGTACTTCAGTTTGTCTATCTATTGATTTGAATGGCTTCTTTGCAAATTTGGCTTCAACACATACTTCGCATTTTGAAAATTCAGTTTTAGAGAAGTTTGGAATTAAATTCAAATGTTTAAGCCTTTTAATAGAAGCAACATTAACATGACCCAACCTTGCATGCCATAAATCAATAGATTCAGCAATATAAGCAGAAGAAGTACTAGCCATTTTATTCATAGTTTCAACAGAAGCATCAAGAATAAAGAGCCCCCCCCCCAATTACAAAACCCCCTTCCCTACAAATTGTCCCCATTATGAGTAAGAACAAGCCTATCAGATTCAAAAGAAAGTCTAAGACTAGCTTTCATAAGGAAACTACCAGACATCAAATTCCTATGCATTTCTGGAACATGTAAAACATTAGTAAGAGTGAGAAGCTTTCCAGAACTAAGTTTGAGAATTATCTTCCCTTTCCCTTGAACACTTGCAGAAGCCGAGTTGCCCATGAACACATTCTCACCATCAGTTATGTCGTAGGTTGAAAACATGTCCTGATTGGTGCAGATGTGTCTCTTTCCTCCAGTATCAACGATCCATTCAGTGACATTACCTGCAAGATTAACCTCTGACACAACAGCTACAAAGTTATCAACAGCTTCTGCGACGTTAGCTTGGTTCTGTCTAGATTTCTTCTTACTTCTGCAGTCTTTGGCTTTATGACATGGCTTACCACAATTATGAAAGTTTTCCCTGAATTTGTATTTATGTACTCCTCCTTGAGGTTTGAAATCCTTTATAAAGGTCTTACCATAATGGTTTGAAGTCTTAGGTTCCACACTTCCACTAGATTTGCCTTAGAAGAACCACCAAAGATATTGGTCCTCTTATCCTTAATACGATTTTCCTCCTCAATTTTCAGGTGACCTATGAGCTCCTCTAAGGTTAGGTTTGTCTTTTTATGCATCAACTGATTACGAAAGTCTTTCTACGAGGGATACATTTTTTCAATCAACACTATGGCAAGGGTATAATCACAGATACACAGTCCTTCACCAGCCATAGCAACACATATATTCTCATAGTCATGAATTTGGTCAATTATAGGTTTATCATCATCAAGTTGAAAACCTAACCACTTACTAACACAATAATGTGTAGTCTCATTATCATCAGACCCATATTTCCCCTTAAGTGCATCCCAAATGTTCTTAGCATGATCAAACAACATGTATATATCAAGCAGAGCATTAGACATATGGTGCAACAACATACCCTTACAAGTTCTATCGTCCTTAGCAAATTTCGCTTCAAATTTAGATTTTTCAGTTTCACCAGAAGATAAGGTTACATCCTCAAGAACATACGCAACATCAATTTGTTCCAAATAAAATTGCATTCTAACAGCCCAACGTTTATAATTTTTCCCATCTAAAGTTTCTAGTTTGGGCATGTCAGGAATAATGAATTTGGAAGCCATAATCGTCTTTTAGATTGTTGCAATTAAAACAATAAAATGATACTTATCTGTTGAAGCGAGAACGAAGAGTAGTTTGCCGTGACGTGGATGACCACTGTCCTAAAAGACGATTTCGCGCTACCAAGGTGCAGTAGAAACCAAGCGATCGTCCTCCAGGATTAGCACGACTCCAAGATATGTGTGCACTCACACATGCATCTCAGATGGAGACCAGAAAATTGCCCAAAAATCAGAGAATATTTTGTGGAGAAGTTTAAAAGAGAGAGTTATTTTCTGTGTATTTTGACTGAAGATAATCAGCCCTTACATAGGCTTCAAAGAGAAAAACGGAAGGCTAAATATAAGGAATGAGAATCAATTACGCCAAAATAAAAGAAGGAAATCTAAAACGGATCCATCTAGCACTCTATCAAACAAGAAGTGCTAAGGAACTCATATTAATAAACAAGGTGAATCATGACTATTTTTCCAATGTAGGACAAGAGCCTTTTACTTTGTTTTTCCACTCCTCACTTTGAGGTTTTTCTTTTAGAGTAATTGTTGAACTTCCAACACATACATGATACATCAACACAAACGATATATATCAATTTATGAACACTATACATATATGTATTAGATATAACTTTTGTATCTCTCGGTTATACTTCATCAGTTACCTACCATAACATATAGCGGCATAGCCTGTTAGGCTGTTAGCAATACATTAAAACCTCAAATTGTTGGGCAACCAAAAAAATCAGAATTAAAGACGAGTAGTTGTATATATCACCTCAAGTCGTTGTCAACCAAAAAAAATCTGGATCGAGTAGTTGTAATGAGCTACGATCTAATGCCACACGGATCACACAATTAATTCACACCACCATCTTATCCTAGGACCTCAAATCTCAATAGGCAAATAATCTTACTTATACTTTGATTAAGACCACCAGTCTTAGTGTGGTCACTCAAAATGAGCTGAATCACAACCTCACAAACATGTACTGACGTACATCGCCATATTATATTCCTTCCATCACTAAACTATGTTCCATTGTATTTACCAAACTAAGCTTGGCTTAGTGGTTGAATTGTGCCTTCCAACCTTAAGGTTGGGGATTTAATTTCCACTAGAGGTACTTTGAGGGTAGGGATTTCTCTTACCCTACCCCTTTACTCTCAGAGTGTCTAGCTCTCTAACCCGACCCGGATTGACTTGTGCGAGGTTCCGTCCTAATAGGGTGATTCATCTTACCAATCCAAAAAAAATGTTCTATTGCATTTTTGAGGTTAAAATAAAAAAAACTTCACCATATGAAAAAATATAATTGAATATAATTTTGTTAAGATGATCTTAATATATGTATTAAGAATATTGTTCTTTAATTTATAACCTTAAAGACGGTATACGTCTTGTGTGACCAAAGCCACGCATGTACCCTTTGCTTATAAATGTAGTCTCTGATCTTTTACAATTTAAAATACTCTAATCTACTATTTTCTATTTTTCTATATAGTGAGTAGTGACAAAAAAAAAATCATACAGTCACCATTTCTTACATTAGTTCATTAATCGATCTTATAAAGTTATACATTATAAAATAGTAATTTTTCTCTTTTATAATTAGTCACCCTTTACAACATATAATTACTTTTTCTATATCTACAATTTTTTAGCATAGTAACCTTTTTTCATAAATCATAAATACTACTACTAACATTAGGTCCACGCTAAATTGAGCGTGTGGAGTTGTGGATTAGATGGCGTGGAAAATGCGTGTTTAGTGAACAACTTTAAAACATGAGGGAATACTCCTCATTTCTCATACTTATAACTTACTTTACCCTTTTCTATTCCCAACTAAACTTGTTCCTCCATCTTTTTCTCACCACATACTAAACTTCACAACAATGGAGAAAGTAGTCCTCTACCCATCACCATTCATAGGCCATATAATCTCCATGGTAGAACTTGGCAAACTCTTATTAACACACTCTCCTACACTTTCCTCCATAACCATCATCATCCCAAGCTCTCCCTTCAACAACAATGACTCTTACTCCTCCTATATCTCCTCTGTTTCTTCATCTTTCCCTTCCATCACCTTCCTCTTTCACCCTTCTATTCCTCTTTTTCTCGGCGATCTTTCCAATTACGCCGATCAAGAACATATTACGTACGAAACGATTCGCAGTAACAACAATAATGTTCTTGAATCTTTACAATCACTTTCTATCTATTCCACTATTACTGCTTTTATTATTGACTTCTTTTGTTACTCTGCTCTTGAAGTTTCTCAATCTCTTAATATACCCACTTACTTTTTCATGCCATCTGGTGCCTCTGTTCTTACTTTTTTCCTTAATCTTCCTGTTTATGATAGGAAATTTACTGGTTCTTTTAGAAATCTTGATATTTCACTGGAAATTCCTGGATTGTTTTCTCTTCCTGCTGATCATATGATTGAATGTATGCTTGATCGTGGGGTGAGTTTTAATGAGTTTGTTAAATTGGGTGAAACTTTTCTTAAATCAAATGGGATTATAATCAATACTTTTGAATCTTTGGAGGTTAGAGCTGTTATGGGTTTGAAGCAGGGGAGTTGTCTTCCTGGAACTCCAATTCCTCCTGTTTATTGCATTGGTCCTTTGATTGGGGCAAGAGGTGGTAGTAATGGTGGCGAAGGCGAAGGCGAAGGCGAAAGAGGAGGAGAAAGACATGAGTGTCTAAGATGGCTTGATGATCAACCAAGCGGAAGTGTGGTGTACTTGTGTTTTGGAAGTGAAGGTGTGTTTTCTAAGGAGCAAGTTTGGGAGATAGCTATTGGGTTGGAGAGGAGTGGGGTGAGGTTTTTGTGGGTGGTTCGAGCCCCACCTAGTGAGAATAAGGCTGATGTGTTTTTAGACTTATTGCGCGAACCGGATTTGGACTCACTCCTTCCACAAGGGTTTTTGGATAGAACTAAAGATAGGGGCCATGTGGTCAAGTCATGGGTTCCACAAATTGAAGTGTTAGGGCATGTGTCGGTAGGTGCGTTCGTGACTCATTGTGGATGGAACTCGACTTTGGAGGCGGTTTGTGCTGGATTGCCTATGGTTGCTTGGCCACTCTATGCCGAGCAAAAGTTCAATAAGATATTGCTTGTGGAAGAAATTAGAATTGCGTTGCCAATGGAGGAATCTGATGATCGGTTTGTGAATTCGAGTGAGATTGAGAAACGAGTGAAGCAAATCATGAACTCGAAAGAAGGTGATGATATAAGGAAACGAGTACTAGAGATGAAAGACAAGGCGAAAATTGCCCTCAATGAAGGAGGCTCATCTAATGCAGCACTGAAATTGTTAATTGAATCATGGAAATGATGGCCTAAAAACATGGTGTGCAGGTTACCTTGTACTATATTGTTAATCGTTATAATTGCTTTTAAGATTGGCAGCTAAGTATGGGGCATATCTTACCATTGAAAATAAATATATACATTGTGTTTATCAATTTATAAATTGATTATTAGAACATAAAAAAAAAAATACATGTTTGCATGATTTTTATTTTTATTTCTTTGTGAGAATGATGTGTGCATAAATCATTAAATTTGGATGTTTGTAATCATGCCAAGAGCAGAATCCAATCGTTGTTGTTTATCCTATAATTCTTTCTAACTGGAAACAAAGGTGTGCATTTTATCAACTAAGGAGAAACGTGGCAAGAGTGATATACAATTGTTGAACTTTGTGTCTTTGTTGTATGTGATGTGTGCAACTGTGCAAGAACACTTGTTTTTGTAATTTGCATCCATGGACCACCAAATTTCTACGATATATTCTTGGACAAATTGAAATTCTTTGTCTACATAGACATTGTATGTATAGCTAACTAGTAGTAGTAATAAAATTTTGTCTACAATTTTAAATGAAAGTGATCAAGATCCAAAATGTGATGGAAGTAGTATCAGAAATATGAAGTAAATCCTATTAAGAAGGCCAAATCATAGGTAAAGCTATCTGATATTGGTATTTTGAAGTCTGAAATTGACCGAAGCCATATTATAAATTCCCATGAATTTCCATTTCCCACACAATATAAGGTCAACCAAACAATACCTAAGAAGTAAAGGCGGTCACTAACGCTAAGATGGTCATGTCAAGCCATTTTACCTTAAGGATCGTCGTAATTATTTAGAAACTAAAGAAATGACCCATGAAGCATCCCTAATGTGACTAATAAACATCAAAAAGAAGGGTCTACTATCCGACTCATCTTATATATACTTATGTCAATAAACATGCAGAAATAACACTTATTTTAGGGCAAATACCCAACTTATTTAGAAAGAAACTGCAGTAAATAATATATGTAGCTGATGATTTGAAGATTGAGTATTCTGATAAGGCTTGAAGTTCTGCAGAGAATGCTAAGGACTCATTGTGAGAGGAAAGCTGAGCTACCTCTTTATGCCTTTCTTCTTGTGCAAAGATCCTGTAAGCTTGAGTGACTTTAGGAAGAGGCTGTGTCATCAGAATGTTTCCCCTCGCAGTAGAGAAACAGTCATTCAACTTCATCATGAATTGGATCAACCTTTGCTCTTGCTCTCTAGTATGTATTTTCTGAGTGAGATTACAATTTACAGGTACACTTATGGCAAGTTCAGTATGGTAAAGGATGAGCATCATTAATTTCATCCCAAATAGTTTTGAGTTGTGTGTAAAACTCAGAGACACTAGCATTTCCCTGTGTTGCTTCAGCAAGTTTCTGCTCTAGAGCATACACTTGAGTCGTGGAAGAATAACCAAATATCTCTGCTGCAGTTTCAAAGAAAAGGACACTTTTCTTCACAGTATTATCCAAATTAGCAAGTAACCAGGATATAACCAAATTGTTACACCTTTCCCAAGCAATATACTCAGGTGTTCCTATGTTAGGAATGTTAAGACTGTCATCAACAAACCTCAACTTATTCTTCGTGGATAGTGAGATCATCATAGATCTCTTCCAGTCATTAAATGCACTGCCATTAAATTTGATAGAAACAATTTGTGTAGTATTGGTATCTGAAGGATGAATATAGTACTCACTACTAGGATCCTAGAACAGGATTATTAGAGTTTGGTGTTTCAATTTCAGGCATGTTGTGAATGAATTTTTGAGAGAATTTAAGGTGATTTGAAGAGTTCAGAGGTAATATCTAGAAATCGAATCAAGAAACATGAATTATAAGTAGATTTCTGTGAAATCTAGTTCAAATGATTTGAATATGAACAAGATTCAAGGAATTGAGACTGAAAATTAGCAAATCAGACTTAAAATTGAGCTAAGAAATCAACTCAATCTCAGATTAACAAATCAACAAATAGATTCGGTAATTTCAGCAAAACAAAAGAAAACAACCTCAGATCAACAGTTTATCACTCAATCAGTTGATGCAAGCTAGATTCAGGAATTAAAGAAAGAAATACTTTCTCAGACAATTAAGAAAGAAGAACACCTTATTTTCAGCAAAGAGTATGATCATCAAATGCTGGATTCCTCTTTGGATGCTGATACTCCAATAGTAGCAGACCATATATTTAATATCATATATAGTACTAAGTAATGATTTTAAAACTAGTAAAAATACTTATGCAATTAAGAAAATGTTCAAATACACAGTAAGTTAAGTACTGAAACATAAAACCTCACTCTTACAGAATTCGTAATCTTCAAAAAACACCAAACTACTATTGTACTAAATACTCCCTCCGTCCCAAAATATAGTTCCTATTTTCCTTTTTTCATGGTAATTTATGCTAGTAGAATCTAAGAGGAATAGTAAAGATTTTTTGTTTATTTAAATAAATGTTGTATGAGAAAAGATGATTTTAGGAGAGAGAATGGAGAATAATTGGTGAAAAAGCATTAATTGTAACACTTGGGTTGAATAAACAAAGCAAAAAACAAAATTCAAGAAACAAATAAATGATGGGATACGGTTTTTCTAGACAAATTATGGAAAAATGTGGAACTAAATATGGAAATGGAAACTATATTTTGGGACAGCCAAAATAGAAATGGGAACTATATTTTGAGACGGAGGGAGTAGTAAATACTAATCCGACCAAATTAAGCAGAAGTTTGTGAACCAAGGTTTAAGTTGACTTGACATAAGCTCCTACAGAAGAAAGCTTACCATAAGAAAAGCTACCATATAACCCACCAAAACGATTACCAGGCCCAAACCGAAAGCTAAACTTGCTTATATAATTTTTTCCTACATCACCTCCATACGGTCCATGCTTCTGTAAATTGGTTTCGATTGTTATTGACTTCACAATTGATTGATGCAATTGCAGGAGCTGACCACTAATTCCTACGATATACTCGTTTCTATGGTCTAAGGTCACCTGCAAATTGACATGCATGTAAATTAGATGTCAAATCATATGACTGGTGTTAATTACAAATAAATCACTTAACACGATCAAAATTTTCAGATTTTGACCCCTACATATATTAAGTAAAGTTATGAGAGCACATCTAGAGAACAAGGGTAAAAGTACATAAAAATACTACCGATAACTATATGTATATATTTTTTTTTATTTTTTATTTTTAATAAGGTAAGGAGAAACCTTGACAAGTTGGGGGGAATAAAGGGAATCCCAACTTGCCAAGGGTGAGAATCGATCCCATGACCTCTTGGAAACGGGAGGGAAGCTCTAACCACTAGGCTATCCCTCACTCTCGATAACTATAGGTATATAGTCTTATAGGGAGATGTGTGTACCCTCAATTGGTAATAATGCATGATAAAGAACAAAGGGTATTGTCATGCAGTTTATTGTACGTTTTCCACCAAACCATTATGGTAGTCTATTTGCTATTCTCATCATGTTTCTTTTTACTCGCTACACTCACGCTTGCTGACGCACTATTTTGATTATTAATATCTTAAATTGTGTATTAGAGTAAAGTATAAAAAATTGATTTTATGAAAATATACATTGAGACGAGTCCAACACATATTACATTATAACATTTGATTTATCTAATAGTACCTCATAGATGAATAGTGTAATTTTCAAAGTGTAACGAGTAATTTGAAACGGATGAAGTACTCACTATTTGCATCAGTTAGCAAAAATCTATTATATAGTTATCCCCAACCCCTCCGGCCCTTCCATATATACTTCCTACAATCAAATTAAACAGATCATAGTAACAAATCAGTAGGAGTAGTAGTGCAAGGGAAACAAAAAGGACAAAAAGTAACCACTGCAACGTTGTTTTTGTCACGTTCTCCATGCACGTCCGAGAGCAACATTTTTCGATTTTCAACATATTGAAATTGAAGGGAGCTAATATGGTCGGATCCAAAGTGTGATAAAAATACGGGAAATGTTCACACGACCTTTCTCATCCCACAGGTAAGACCTGTTATCAAATGTTAATTATGACTTGAAATCTTGCCTGCATATTTGAATGACATGAGAAATTAATCAAGAAAAATTCGGATGAGATGGTCTCACATTAACTTATTAAACTATGGGACAGTTGTTAATTATGACTTGAAATCTTGTGAATGGCATAAGGGTGACTTTGAATGCACATATCTTTCAATCTATAAATGGTTTTGATGTGATTCAAATTGGAGGTGAAAGCTTGTTCAAAGAGCTTTCCAACGATAGGTCATATGCCCAATTCCGCTGAGAAACGAGAAAGTTATGACTGTTTTACGAAGAACTGACGAAACTGTTTCGTCTCGGGCCCGATCGGTCGGATTTCGCCCGACCCAATCGGGCGGTGCGCCAATTTGTGCGCTGCACGCGTTTTTCCGGTATTTTTCGTTTTTGAGTTATTTTTTAGGGTTTGTACGGGGTTCCTTATGTTATAAAAGGGCTTCCTGGTGTTCATTATTATTTACACAACTCATGAAACACTTTTAGCCTCTAGAATTTAGGACTCCTTGTATTATTCTCTCTGATTTTCTCCATTATAGTGAAGAAGCTCTAATCCCCCACCTGTGGACGTAGGTCAAATTTGACTGAACCACGTAAATCCTTGTGTTATTTGTTTGTTCATCTTTATTGTTTTCTCACCTTTATTATTTCATTGATTTTCTGTTCCGCATTAATCAAACTACAACACCCAGATTCCTAACAAATTGGTATCAAGAGCTTGGTTGTTTAAGATCTTAGGTGTTTATAGAACAAGTTTGATTTTTTTATTATGTCAATGAAATTCGATATTGAGAAATTTGAAAGGCAAGTAAATTTTGGCCTATGGCAATTGAAGATGAAAGCCATCTTGGTTCAAAGTGGCTGTCACAAGGCTCTTGAAGGTGCATCCAAAAAGCCTTCGGGTATGACGGATGATCAGTGGGAGGAGATCGATTTGAAGGCACTCTCGGCTATTCATTGAAGTCTATCTAATGAAGTTTTGAGAGAGGTTGCGAAAGAGACGTCTGCTGCGGGTTTGTGGTTGAAGTTGGAGTCACTTTATATGACAAATAGCGTGACCAACCGTCTACTACTCAAATCTAGACTTCATGATCTCAGTCTAGAAGAAGGTAAACCGCTTGAGTCTCATTTAGATGAATTCTTCTCTATTATTATGGATTTGCAAAACATCGATATTGAGATCGATGATGAGGATATGGCTATTAGGTTGTTGTGCTCTTTACCACCTTCGTATAAGCATTTTCGAGATACCTTATTATATGGTAAAGATGATTTGAGTTTGCAGGATGTTAAGGAGGCCTCAACTCAGAGAGATTTAATTGACAATAAATTGGTTAATAAATCTAATAATTCTGCTTACATAAATGCTTTTGTTGCTCATGGTGGAAAGAATTCTGGCAAAATTTGTAACTATTGTCATGTGAAGGGTCATATTAAATCTGAGTGTTGGAAATTAAAGAAGAAGAATGGGGAAAAGTCCAATGAGGACCAATCCTCAAATATCGCCAACGATGCCTTTGATGATGATCTTGCACTTTAGGGTTACAGATTTGGGGCTGCGGTTTCTACGATCTCTTTAGATTGGTGCCCTTTGAGATCTCTTGGTAAAACGAGAAACCGTGTGGATTTTTTGCTATGGAGTCTATGATAGATTGTTTTTGAATTTTTTGTAACAATATTGGTTATGCATTAGATTTTGTTCTAGTTATGCAATTTCTTATCTCAATTTTGGTACTTTTGTGTTTTGTTAAGTACAATTGCAATTTAAATGTTATTGATGTCAACTGGTTTTCTAGAATTGCTTGAGTTTGTTGTTGAGATGAAGAAATGTTTGAAGAGAGTTTGGTCAATTTGAGTAAACATGTTTGGCGTTGGTGACTTTATACTCTCGATCTAGGCCATGTGATGGTTTTGTATACGGATTTTGTGTTCGAAGACGCATCGGTACACAATTATAGAAGATGTCCGTTTTCTGGGTTGCCTAAAGTGAGTAGGCTTATGGAATTTTGTTTAAGGTGGAGGTTCTATGGTGTTTTTTGGTTGAGCATCACTTCTTGGTTCAAGGTGGAGGTATCTTGATTAATTGGTTTCAAGTCAAGGTGGAGATTGTTAATTATGACTTGAAATCTTGTGAATGGCATAAGGGTGACTTTGAATGTACATATCTTTCAATCTATAAATGGTTTTGATGTGATTCAAATTGGAGGTGAAAGCTTGTTCAAAGAACTTTCCAACGATAGGTCATATGCCCAATTCCGCTGAGAAACGAGAAAGTTATGACTGTTTTACGAAGAATTGACGAAACTGTTTCGTCTCGGGCCCGATCGGGCGGATTTCGCCCGACCCAATCGGGCGGTGCGCCGATTTGTGCGCTGCACGCGTTTTTCCGGTATTCTTCGTTTTTGAGTTATTTTTTAGGGTTTGTACGGGGTTTCTTATGTTATAAAAGGGCTTACTGGTGTTCATTATTATTTACACAACTCATAAAACATTTTTAGCCTTCGAATAACATTATTATCTCTATTATATAAGGGAAGAGAGGGGGGACACCAAAATAATAAAAGCCCTATTTTACCCTTCCTAAATTACACAAATTACAGTCACAATAATAAACTATAACAAATTAATCAAAAAAAAGAAAACAAAACAGGATAAAATCACTCAAAAAAAAAAACTAATCCACTCCATTAGAAGTTACAAAAATTCGGCAGTTTCCTTCACACTTCTTCCTCTTCTCCCTTCTTCCTCTACTGCTGATCATTCTATGCAGAATCTCCCACCCATTATCTGCAAAAGCATTATATGAGACCAATAGCAGGTAATTACAGATCATAATACTTGGTGTGCTGTTCTCGAATGTTATTCAACAGATATTTTATAACTAATACAATTAAATTTTGGTTTGATTTTATAAGTACTCGAAATGACAATTTCAAGTTCTAAGGGCAATCTCAAGTTCAACCTCCAAAGGACAAACTCAAGTTCAACTTTCAAAAAAGGTATTTCTTTTTAACATAAGTTGAGCCACATTTATCTTTCAATTTGATTGTGTTATGATTAGCCAAAATTCTATCAATTCGAATCAAGCCAAAAAGAACTGTCATTTTTGCATTATGGCAAACTCACTTACTAAGAAACAGAAAACAAATTCTTAAATAAGCAAAAAAATTCGAACTCACACAAATTTGAGAAAAAACAACATAAATGAACCATGTAAACCATAATTGAAAAGCTAAATTGGTGATTTTTAAGAGCAGATGAACCATAAAAAGAAAAAAAAAAAATTCTACTTCCTGCTAATTTTTTTTTTCCCAAATTAACTTAGCCTGAATTTGGTTTCTTCAAACTTTCGATCTATTTTTCACGATTTCTTCAATAAATACAGCTACCCAGCAAAATTATTTAAAAACGTTAATTTCGGAATATACACATGCAAAAGGAAATTGAACAGATTTAACACTCACCTACAACCTGTAATCTCCAAATTGATCTTCAAAAGAACAGATTTTATGATACCACCTCCATCGCCGCCGTCAACTACCACCTACACCACCAACGCTCTTTCCATCTTCGCCGATCAGTACCATCAGTTCTGAAACCGACCAATACCAATACCAACCACTCCCCGAAATCACCTTTCACAAACCCCAAAATATAGAGAGAGACAAGGAGGAGAATCAATATAAAAAAAGTTGGAAAAAAATACCGAAATAAGATGAGGTTTATAAATTGAGTATGAATAAGATAAGATTTAGAGAGAGATTGGTGGGAAAATAAGATGAGATTTAGAGAGAGATTGGGAAGTTGGGTATGAATAAGATGAGGTATAGAGAGATATTGGCAAACTGGGCTCCTTACTCTTATGAGTGTAATTGTATTAGTGTTAGTGTTAGTAGTGTAAGTGTATGCTTCTAAGGACATAGAAGTTAGAACAGCTTTTATCCAGAGTCTTAAAAAGGTGTATATAATCCTATAATAGAATTGTCTATTTTACTTATATTGGTCAAATAAATATTTATTTAATTACTATATAAGCGATCTGATTTATAGTTTACTATATTGGTCAAATTCATACTTATTTAAAAAGGTAATGTACCAATAATATAATTACAGTAGTATAAAACAATATAATCTTACTTATTTTTATCGACAATCTAATAATTTTAGATGAGTTCTAATAAGGTCTAACAAATTTTGGGTAAGTTCATTTAAACTCATACTAGCTTTATATGAATGCTATGCGTGCGAAACTATTTTAAAAGTTAGTTTAAATGCATAATTATATATCTCTATTATATATGTGAAGAGGGGCACCAAACTATAACAAGTCCAATTTTACCCTCAACAAATTGGAAAATGCAAAATCCCATTAATTTTGCGCACACCTCCGATGCTGATGGTGTTGATGCTGTTGTCCAGCATGTTTTATGGTATATGCGAGTGCTAATTATGCTCTTGCTGCTGCATGTTTTTAGTATCTATGACATTAATTTGTTTCTTATATTTTGGAAGAGAATTTGTTTTTGTAATACTACTGTTAATGCATTTAGTAACAAAGAGATTTGTGGTCTTTTTGGCAACGGAGAGAAATAAGGGACCACATTAGCAGAGAGAGGAATTCGATTTCCAATGATGTCACAAATTACAAATATATAGGCTGAGAAAAGATGAAATAACTTAACGGGTGCCAGGGTATTATGTGTTACGACTGTACCATTTGGAATGAATGTCGAAGAAAAAAAAACGAAGAAATAGATTCCAATCTCCGTTTGTGGAAAATCTACTGTGATTTTCTAACTAAAATTTAATTTCGCACGCATAGCGTGCATATAAGGCTAGTTTACACAACTGTAACGCTCAAAGAGAAGCTTTATAAAACTTCTTACTCTTTTTTCTGTTTTTTTTTTTCTTTTGAAGACTAAAATCTCATATATGGTGAATATGGAGACTTTTGGAATATCATAATAGTATTAAGTATCAGTAAACGAAGGGATGTAACATGAAAGTTAAATGTACTATCACTAATTTCAACTTTCTTGGGACTAAAAGCTTGAATTTGACCTTTTACCATCTTTGATCTACCTCTTGGACTATTGGCCAAAAAAAAGTTAATGTACTATCACTAATTTCAATTTTCATTTACGTCGAATAACATCAATTTTTGGGTTAAACATGGTTTTTATACTTGCTATATACTTCCTCCGTCCCATAATATAATGCTTACATTCCTTTTTAGGTGTCCCAAAATGTTGTGCCTATTTCTTTTTCATCAATTTGTTTAGACTAAAATATCCTTAATTTGTACACAAACTTACCAAAATACCCCTACATTTCTTTAAAAATATGTGCCCCTATTTATTGTTTTACACCATTCCAAGGAATATTTATTATTTTTTGATATTTTTTTAAAGGAAAAAGACAATAAATAACTAGTTCCAAGATAAAAGCGCTAAAAAAGTACTTCATTAATTAATATTTTTGGAACATCCTACTACTCCTTCCATTTACCTTATTTCCCGTGAAAAATGAGAAGTAAGCACTATATTATCGGACGGAGGGAGTATAATCGACGGAGTTGAAAAAGTTTTATAAATATCTTATTTTTTAAACAAATACTCCCTCCGTCCCATATTATAGTGCTTCTTTCCTTTTATGGTGTCCCAAATATAATTCTTGTTTCCAATTTTTATTCCACACCTTTCCATGATTTTCTTAGAAAGATTGTGCCACCATTATTTATTTGCTTCTTGAAAAATAGTTTTTTGCTTTGTTTATTCAACTCAAGGGTTGAATGAGTCATGCATTTAATGCTCTTTCACCACTTATGATCAATCTCTCTCCTAAAATCAGTTTTTCCCCATAACATTTATTTTCACTACACAAACACTCTTTACATTTCTCTTAGATTCTATTTACCTTAATAACCGTGAAAAAATAGAATCAGTCACTATAATATGGGACGGAGGGAGTAATAAAGTGTAGTTGGCAAAACTGCTCGATTACTATTAATATGGTTTAAATTACAAAATTTGGACAGTGGTTTTGAACTTATATATGCGACAACTAAAAACATGTGATTTGTTAGATTTGTCTCAACATGTATATTTTTAATTAACATTCTTTCATAATTTTACTAATAGGTGATTAAAGATATTAATAATTTAAGTTGTGCATTTGAAACTAGTTCCTTATAACAGATGAAGTAGTTAGCAATTCGGCTATACCTCAAGTGATGGTGAGAGTTGTTGGTCATTTTATACTTCAAGGCAAAACTAGTTAGTGACGAAGTATGTGTTTTACATATTTAAGTGAAGTTAATCTTGATTTTTTTTTTTTTTTTTTGATAAGGAGAGAAAAACTAGGAGGTGTCTACACAAGAGACACCCCCTAAAGCACCCCAAAGGGTGGTTACAATAAGCATCAAGTACAGAAATAACGAAGAAAAAGGAGCACCAAGGAACTCGAGTAAATGTTCCGCCGCGGCCTCACGCCATCTCCCCAGGCCCAAATCGACGTCGAACCCTTCGCGGGGGGCAAGACAAACACCACCGAAAATAAATAAGCTCCCAAATCTTCACAAGAGAAGCACAATTACTTGAGGCCATAAGATCATCCACAAAGCTAACCAACTAAAAAACAAGAACTAAATAAAACAGAAAAATACATAAAACATGAAAAGGAAATAGAACCCAGCAACCAACTAAAACGCGAACACCGCCAAAGAAACACCGGCGACCACGAACCACTGCGAGAACAAAACTGAACACGAGCAATGAAGCCCGAACTGGAAAGGGAATATTCAGGAGAGGAGCCCGAAGCCGAAGCCCGAAGCCCGCAACCCAAGCGAACCTTCAGCCGAAACCGGCGAACAAACCTCCACCGCCAGCGCTGCCCAAAGAAAGCCTTGACGCTGAAGACGCTGGCTTCGCAAACCCGAGGAAATCACCAACGAATCGCAGGCCCATCAAGGACGAAAAAACTAAGAAGAGATGGAGAGACTAGAGGAAGAAGTCCGACTGAGGACAAGAAGAAATGACCAGCAAAGGACTAGATAGCCATGGAAGAGGATGGAAGTAGCTAGATCTCATGGGAAAAAGGAAGAAGAGAGCAGCGGTTTAGTAAAATTTCTGAGATTTGGGGCTTTAGGGTTTCTAAAATTTGGGGCTTTGGGATTTCTAGAGAGAAGGGAGAGCCCCTCTCTCTAGAAATCATCTGGTAGGTATTTCTAATTATTTTTGGCGTGAAGTTAATCTTGATATTGTTTGTATTTTTAACTTTCTTTTCATTGTAACTTTTTGAAGGCCAAAAAAGAATATTATAATAGGCGGAAATAATATAGAAGATAGGACAATAATTCTTTAAGGGGGCTTTTTAAGTAATTCGAATAACTTCCAAATTTTTGGCTCAACTATTTTTTCACTTCTAGCAACGAATGTATATTATTCATTGCCAATCGCATTCTAAGAAGAACTTACCCAAACATAACACTTAAATGTATCTAACCCAGCAACGTTACACAACAGTACTTTTGTACCAATAACGAGATTAAACAGCCCCATAAATCGACATATCACCTAATACACCATAAGTCCATAACACACAGTCACACAGCGTTCCAATGCATAATATCAAATCTACAACCAGAGTGCAGAACCGCGAGAACTTTAACCGCTTTATAAAGCTTGTTTTGTTTCCCTGCCTAAAAATCTCTTGGATCAACAAACACATTCCCTAAAACACCAGATAATGCCATTGTTATCTCTTCATTATTACCACCAAGATTGTCAGTGTTCTTGCAGTACCAAAGATCCTTGATGCTCAACATAGAAGATACCGAAGGAATATGCTTTTTAAGGGGATCAGAGTCACCTACCTCTGTCATTACCAGCTTAAAATCAGCATCTTTAGCTAACTTAGCTGCAAAGTTCCACGCCGTCTTCATAAGCTCCCTCAACCTGTTTCCCTCACCCAAAAGTCCATACAAAAAAAGAAACCCGAAAGGTTTTTGACATGAAGTTTGGACCAACGGTGGTTTTATGCAAGGAGAAATGACCTCACTTACACAGGTTAAAGCTACGTGTAAAAAGTACGAGCAATGACTGAACCTTCGAATTTGAAGCTTGTAAACCTCGCGACTATTCCATAAGCTGAAAACAATCCAGGAGCTCGGTTTTGTACTGATTATTGTCTCGGTGTTGTGAGCTTCACTCGCATGCAGATCTTCCCAAACCTCATCATTGAAATAGCATACCCATGTGCCGAGGCTTGGATTCCCTCTCAATATTGCTTCAATATCGTCTGGATATAGATCTTTGCATTTGAGCTGATATTTATAGAAGGATACTGCCTGGTTGACCTGCAACTTCTCTATATTTACGTTCGAGCTCAGTTTCTTAAGAGGATTATCAATAGGGAGTACATATATCTGCAAAGGACTCAATACTTTATATTGGCATTTGAGAGTGAACAAGTTTCGAGAGGCAGCATTGTTTTCCTCAGTAGCTAGATACACATACTCAGCACCATTTCTTGTCAGCCATTCCTCAATTGCTTTCATCAGGTTGAGTCCAACTCCCATCTGCCTGTACCAAGTACAAATAGCAGCATACTTACTGCAATGAGGAACGACTATGATAATGATAAGGATGCGCACTACTATAACAGTTAAAAATCAAGAGAAAAGGGTAAACGCATCTCAAAGTTTTAGAGGCCTCATGAATTTTGCGTGAACTCGGAACTTAACTGTCATGCTACGGATGCATAATATCTGTTTTTAAGTAGTCTAGACCATACCAACAATGGTTGGTTCAGTTCATAAGGTTCTTACCTCCTGTCCATGAGGTCATGGTTTCGGTACCTGCCAACTGAGGACACATTTGGCTGGGTTTTCCCTTACCTCCCCACCCACCCCCAAGGCCAAGTGCCCAGCTCGCAAAAACTAGTTTAACACACCATTGAGGGTTGTCTGTCAGGGTCGCCAATCTTTTAAATAGATTATATATGGTATAGAATTTGTACTCATTTTGGAAAGGTGGTTCAAGTGTTATATGTCCACTCTTAAGTAATTAAAAAATACGAAGATGTGATTGTACACTCATTGAGGATCATCAAATAAAAGGAAGCGCCAAATTGAAGAATTTTGCACTATTAGCAATGCTAAAAATTCCTGCAACAGTGATTATACTACAATTATTAGCAATGATTAGAAACAAAAATGGGATAAAGCTAAGGGAGCACCTGTGTCTTGGAGAGACTCGAAGACCCAATATACATCCCATCTTCAAATGTGATCTCCTGAGGGCAAACCCCAGCTTTTTTATGCACCCTCGGACTACTCCAACAAGTTCCTCATGGTTTGCCATCTCTGCGACCTTTAGGGCAGTACAAAGCACATCTATTACTTAACTCGTCTATACATAATCAAATATTGAGGAAAGTACCAAACCTTCTAGGGAGGATATGATAGTAAATATATTATATAGGAACCCAACAACAAAATTATACAGCTAAAATTTAAAGAACAGGAAGCATGGAGTGATTTTAACTTAACAAAATTGAATCAGCCCCACATACCAACATTACATGAACAGGGTAGAATCTGATCCTACATAAAGGGTCACCCCTCATATCACAGAATATAGAGACATTCTTATTAGAACCTACTGTGCAATTTTTTTCAAGCCTCTCCACATTTTCAATATCAGTTTCTGCATTGAATTCCCTAACAACCAGATCCTTGCTCATGGTGATGTAGAAGTGGGAGTAAGGGATGACAAATATAGATGGCATGCACTATACCATATGTGCAGCTCCATTCATATAGGGAACTACATCTGCACTTGTTACACAGCCAGTCTTTTCTTTTGGATCTTCGCTAGAGTACATATCTGCAAATATTGGTCATTGTACTACACCAAAGTTGTGGCGGAGAATGGCAAAGACCTAATTGTGTTTCTAACAAATTATAGTATGATTCAAATTATTGGAACTGTTGAGCAAAAGACATGAGCAAAAAGGACAGCTTAGCAGAAAATGTTGACCAATAACCAGGTCTCAGGAAAAAAAAAAGGGAATTATGTATTTGACCCACTGTTGTACTAATGTTACAATGGCAATGGCGACAAATCTAGAAGTGTAATTAGTCACAGAAATGGCCTCGTTTAGTTTCATGAGTGATATACTACTTTACACAGCTACACAAGCTGATTCAAATATCCGAGTTCTAGACATCACTGGATGAGCACTAGTACAGGATAAGCTATTTGCTTTAATGATAGTAGATGATGTTAATCAAATAAAAAATAACGCTTGAAAAAATTCAAGAGAATTGTGAAGAACTGCTAATAAAATTGCCTGAATCACAGTGAAATTTGTTCTATAAAAAGGCTCTGGAAAGATCTTCTGTTATCAGAGATTTCCCTACTCTTTTCTGCAAGTGACATTTTGACAGGAAAAGGTCAGAAAGAACATGTGAAGGTGGTGTGATAGTGCCGGTGAAGTATATATATCTCCACTTGTGTGAGAACTGAGAAGCACTAGATTATAAACACATCTCCGTACCTCATACCATGTAGTCTTTGTATTTATGTTTACATGTTGTCCTCCTCTGCAATGAGAAGCCCACATACTCTCAGGAGACATTTCCTTCCTGGTCAGTTCCATCAACAACACTGATTGGCCTAAAACTTTTCACGATAATTCCTCGAAAAAAGCAATAGGAAACTGCATGTTCTGGATTCAGCATATATTTGGCTCTATCCATGTTCGCCTGAAAACATAACAGCTCCACCACAAATCTTTTGAGAATAATCAATGTGAAGAGTCCTCCCCTTCTCCCTCAACCCCCCCCCCCCCAATAAAACATTATTAAAAGAATAAAAGTGTGCATTAGAGATGGCCACTGGTGCGGGCTGGGTGGGCTGGTCCGCTGGCCCTAGTGGGCCGGGCTGAGATTTCACGGCCCAGGACCGGACCGTGAAAGTCACGGTTTGGGCGGGCTGGTCTACGGGCTGAAAAATCTTGGCCCACACCGGTCTGTTACCGGTTTTCACGGTTCGAACAACGGTTTTGGCGGTTTGTGGGCCCTCTTTTGGGCTAGCGGGCCGGCATGAGAATTTTTTTTTCGGAATTATTTAATCATTAGAATCATCTATTATTGTTACATAAAACCTTTAAAATTAATTAAAATATATACAATTATTAATATTAATGAATAATTTCATTATTTTTTGAATTTGATTGAATTATAATATATGAAATTTGATTAAAATATGTACAATTTGATTAAAATATACACAATTTGGTTGAATAATTACTTGGGCTGGGCTGGTCCGATTCATGGGCCGGGCTGGACCGATTTCGTGGACCGGGCTTGGCGGATTTAGTAGCGGGCTTTCGTGGGTTGAGCTCAAAAAATCTGGCCCACGGTCCACCCACCAATTTCACGGTTCGAGCTGGGTTGGACCGTGCTTTTCGTGGGCTCAGCCCACACGGCCCAAGAGGCTGGCTGGGCTGGATTGGCCCGCACTGTTGGCCATCTCTAGTGTGCATGCATTATAAATATATATACGGATAGATGTTGTAAGACACTAATTTAGGAACACAATCATCAAACATTTGTGTGAACAAGTATGCCAGAGATCAGCTGCTCTACATCACTGCATCACCAAACAATGGCAAATCTGGATGCCAGAGAATCTTGAGGATAAATTTATTGAAAAAAAATTCATTGAAAGTTTAGAGAGAAAAATGCTGGCAATGTTTTTCTCCACCTCTCATAAATCATACCAAGAAATTCATGTGATAACAGTATAACACTGATACAAATATCCTCAAACACTAGTTACTTGTGGAAAACTAAGAGAGGAGTCCAAAAGGGAAAAAGCTTGGTAGGTTTGGTTCGGGTATTGCTAGTTATTGGCACAAAACTAGCATGATTCACTAGTTGATCAAGTGCAACTACTCAAACAGGGGAATCTATCAAGAGCTCATGTTCTAGAGAAGGTTGACTTCAAAGACATAATAAAGCCATAAAGCACATAAGCGTCACACAAATAATGTAACTTTCGCGCTTAACATTAATGAGCGCACTGCTGTAAGCGGTTTCATAGCTGGTCATTACAAGATATGGCTGTTATAGCTGCCTACATGTCCAGAAAGTTTTAACCAATACACTAAGATACCATATTCGTGCTGTAACTATACAAGATCTCCAATAAGCCTGCACTGTAGAACTTGGACCATGACGAAAAAAATCATGCAAGAATGAGGTCCAGTAGATCTCTAGACAAAAATTTTGGTGATCTGTTTATTATCGACCTAGTATCAAATGTCCAATTGCCATATCTTATTGAACAGTCCAAAGATTGATATATAAACCCTGTTAATGGGTCAGAACATATACTCTGAACATCCAAGCATTACATATATAAACCCATTTTTTTTCACTTTTGTGGATTATTATCAGTCTAGTTGTCCATTCTATTTCGTACCTGGTAGTGCAAAAGATGATGTAATTAGGCTTAGTATGCTTTAATGACTTCATTATATACCACCATATATGTCCAACTTAAATCATATGTACCGTGTGCGTTAAATTAAACCACAATCATATACTCTTATACAGCACAATAGGCAAAAAAAGAAGTAAAGAACCCATTTTATTTACTTGAAAGAAACATGTGTAATTTCTCATATTGACATTTTCACACACATAATGAGCAACTCTCCCTACGATCTTCACTTCAAAACTGCAAAAAAAAACCTGAAACCCCAAATCAAAGAACCCATTCAATCTCCTCACAAAAAAAGAACTACTACTTTGAGATTTTCATTTGGACATATTTACAAACACCTAGCAAGCAAACCTCAACCAAAGAAAACACGAAAACTCGAAAAAGACGAAAATGGCGTACTCTTAAACCAAACAAGCAGATAATCCAATCTCATTGATGTTCCTCCTCTTTTGGGTCTTCATTGACCTAGGTCTCGTCAAATAAACCGGGTCAAACACCTTCTTCTCCTTCACTTTCCTCACTCTCTTCCTGGGTTTCAATTCCTCCAAATGACCACTCCCATTGTTATCATTATCGTTATCGTTATTGTTATTGTTATAGTTGTCGTTGTAAGAGAGAGACTGGAAGTGATGGACAGAGAATTCATGCCATTGAAGAGCATCAAGGTCATCATTTACTTCATCAATAGTAAGACCGCCATTGTTGTTAAAACTCAAGGTTTTTTCATTCAATGTTGAACGATGAGGATTCATGAACTCATCAATTCCACTCAATGCTTCCAGAACCATCTCCTACAAAATACTATCACATCTCAATTTCACCATTTAAATTCATTATTCATATTAAGTAACATGCAAAATTGAATTGAAGATGTATACCTTGCGACGGTTTCCATGATTAAGCTTGAAAAATCCGTGCATTTGAACAATCTTTTGCAAACAAAAAGATGGAGAATCAGATCATATTATAGTTATTTGTAGTAATAGTAAAAAATGAAGAGAGAGAAACCTGATTGAGTTGGTGGAAGTTGAATGCAGAAGCAGATGAAAGGGGATTGTTAAAGAAGAAATCATAGTTCTCAAAATGAAGGGGTTTGCGCATTACTGTCGTCGCCATTTTCTCTTTCTTCCAAGAGTTCTGCATCATTCTTTCTTCTTAGCTTTCTAATTACAGCGTTTTTGAGAGCATCATTAATGGGAATTAAAAAAAAAATATCATCCCATTTTCTTTGTAACTTTCTCTCTCTAAAAAATTACATCCAACAATCTTTTTCCACTTTCTTTCTAATAATGAACCAAAAAAAAAATCATCTCAACTATTTTTTCCTACCCAACTACTTTTTTATCCCACCCAATTATTTTTTCTCTCTCATCACCCCACCACCACTATACAATATTTTTATTATTTACTTTTTAATAATATTTAATATTTATTACTAATTGATAAAAAAATTAATTAAATAAATACATAATTAGCGTTTTTAGCATTAACTAAGTTAAATGCACAAAAATATTGTTTATTTTTTTTAGAGTGTAAAAGTGGAAGATATTTCATATAAAATAAGCAAAATTATAGAAAATTAGTAAATAGCTAGAAAAAAAAAGTTGTCCAAAATATTACAAAATGGGTCTCTATTTGTAGATCTCTGATTTTTTTTATTTTTTTTGGCTTTGTATTTTTTAAGATATTGCATTTTTTAAGATATTGCATTTTTAATATTTGTAATTGTATTATTTCTCTAACCTGTCAGAAAATTCTGACGCGCGCGTCGGAAATCTGACGAAAGTTAATTTTTTTTTGGCTTTCTAGTTTTGGCTGCGGGAAAGCCAAAAAAAATTATTTTTTGTCAGATCAGGCGGTGGGTCCCACTCCCACGCCTGATCATGGTTTCAATCGTCCCATACAATTTTTTTTCCAATCACTCCTCAATCTTTATTTCATTCATTGTTAAGGGAGCCCATTTAAGATTATGCACACAATCTTTCTTTTTTTTTCACACCATTAATGATGCTCTGAGGACTGTTTAAGAGATTGGAACTATGATTTCTGATTTTCTGTCACATAGTGATCATCATTTTTTTCTGTCGTACAAGATCTCACTATACAAATATTATGAAACGAGGTTCATTTCCGATAATCCGATCTGATCCCAAATTTTTGGATGCGAGAAAATGCGATTTGAATTTGATTTGAAGAAATTGAATATCTGAACTTTCGGGTATCTAGCATTTTGGATTGAATCGATCGGATATCCGATAACTAAAAAGAAATTGATTTTTCAAAGAAAAGTTAAAAAAAAAAAAGTTCCACAACGAATCAAATCACCGAATATTTTCGGAAATTTAACCAAATATCCAATTAAATTCCTATGTTTTAGATATTTTTTGGATACCTGAAATTGGAAAATTGTGACTCGTTTCTGGTCCAAAAAAATATTGTAACACCGAAAAAACCCGGTTTACCAAAACACGGATCAGACCAATCGTATTGTACATTTTATGAACACCCTAACTGAAACAGAAAGCTGAATAATTAAGGGTCTGCTCGCTATCGTTTTTTGTTTTCAGTTTTTAGTTTTTTTTTAAGGCTTTGTTTGGTAGGAAGGATTTGGATGGAAAGGAAAGGAAAGGTGAAAACAAATTTTCTCATGTTTGATAAAAGAAAATAAGAGGGGTTTGATTAGAAAGGAGAGGAAGTGTGAGGAAAAGAATACTCTTAAATCCTTGCTTTCCTTTCCTCCCAAAATTGGAGGAATTTGACAGGAAAGAAAACTAACAAGTTTTTACCTATGTTTTCTTTATTTCTTTCCTTTCCTCTCCTTTACTAATGACAACCAAACATGTGATCCATCTCAAATCCACCAATTATACCTAGGGATGCAAGTGGGGCGGGTCAAGTAGGAGACCCGCCCCATCTCCGCCCCAATGGAGCGGGGATGGATCCTAATTTGGAGGGTAGTGGGGCGGGGATGGGGATGAAAGTTATACCCGCCATGGGTGATGGGGCGTGGGTGGATTTTAAGTTGTACCCTCCCCATCCCCGCCCCGCTTCGCCCCATCCCCACTCACCTTACATCTTACCCACTTAAAATATTAAATTTTCAACCAAATTACAAGTCTATAACACTCTTTAATAGTTTTTCTAGTTGTATATATTTTTTGTTATTAGTATTTGAAATTATATATGGTATATGAGTATTATTTAGTGAGTTTCAAATGAGGATTAAGTGGATGGTGGGGCGGGGAAGGTGGGGATGGATACCCAAGTGGGTGATGAGGCGGGGATGGTTTTAATTGTGTACATGGCGGGGCGGGGATGGGGATGAGTTCCGGACCCACCGCGGGGATGGGGATGGGGATGAAAAAGTGAGGTGGGGATGGGGATGAGAATGCCAAAATCCGCTTCGCCCCGCCCCAGTTGGATCCCTAATTATACCAAACATTGGAAACTACAACTACCTTCTTTTCTCTTATTTTCCTTTCTTTTCCTTTCTCCTCCTTTCTTTTCCCTTCCTTTACTAAAAAAATACCAAACAAAGTGTAAAACTAAAAACAAAAAAATAGGAAATCATAAAGAGTGGTTTTCACTTTTTAGTTGTCAGTTTTCAAAAGCATCATGTTTTTTATAAGTTTGACTATTTTTTTCCATTATAAAACATATATCATATGACTTTAAAATACTACCTCTGTTTTTTTTTAGTTGCAACATTTGCTTTTTGGCACTATTCATCAACCAACTTTGTTAAGTAATATCGCACCATTATATAAGAAAAAACATGAGGTCCTCCTGGGAGCCCAATGGTTGGTGCTCCCACCTCCCAACCGCAAAGGTCGGGTGTTTGACTCTCATCACTCCCCAATTTGGGGAGTTTGTGTAAAAATGTTTGCTTGTGGGTATAAATCCCCTCTACCCAGCCAATGAGCTGATGTGCCCTGCAGGCTAGTAGCCTAGCAGGGGTTGGTCTTCGGACCAATTATCTTTCTTGAACAAAAAAAAAAAATAATAAGAAAAAACATAGCCAAGTGGGGTCTTGTTAGATTCGTCTCAATGCGATGATTCCAACTATCAAATTTTTATAATTTTTACTTACACCCAATATGAGATATTAACGTTCAAATAAGTGTCTCGGTAAATGTGAAAAAACAAATGTTGCAACTAAAAAAAACAGAGGAAGTACAAAATAAATGAAAACCACAGTACTACCAAACGAGCCCTTGGATTTAGTTTTATTCTTTTTTTTCTTTTTAAAGTGGAATTTTATTTTTTTATTTGTTGAAAAAGGTTGCATTAAAATAAATTAGTTATGGTTTTCAAAGAGGCTCATGCAATCTAGAGCTAATTTTTTTTTTTTACAAAATTAGGCGGGAGTGGCAAATTTCTAGTTTTATTGACATTTAACATGTTCTTCTAAGCCACACGCCACCTGTTTCAGTTCACGCTTCTCGAATACAAATAAGGTGGTGGATCATGGATGTCTTAATTTCAAGGTTTTAATATATGCAACCCTAAGAGTTACAAATAAGCATGAAATATATATTTTATGCTTATTTATAACCCTTAGGGTTGCATATATCAAAACCTTAAATGATATCAATGCGATATTAGATATTATACTCCATTGGTCTCAAAAAGTTGTTCTCATTTGCAATCTTGACACTATTCATAAAAAGAGAATCTTCTAAATTCATTCCAAAATGTAAGAAAAAAACATACGTGTGATGATATTTTTGTTTGATTCGTTTCAATGGACACATTATGAATATCAAACTTCAACTAACTTGCCCATGAGTATTCGCTATATTGGCACCTAATTTCGTCTCTTAGAAATTAGAAGAGACCCTGGTTTGAATATTTAGGGAAACATTTCGTGAAAGGAGATAACTTCCACAAAGTTGGGGTTTGGGATCCTGGGGTGTACGTGTATTGAGATAAGGTGGCTCGCAGCAAGCCTGCATACACATATCAGTGCAAAAGGTTGAAAACCAACATACTTTTTATAGGCGTAGATATTAATTCCGGTTCACATTATGGATCAAATGAAGTATTTTATTAAGGTTCTGTTTGGTAGGGCGTAAAACATTTTCAGTGTAAAATGATTTTCAAGGAAAACAATTTACAATGGAAAACACAATTCCAAAATTAGTTTTCCGTTGTTTGGTTTCATGTAAGAAAAATGATGAAATGAGATGAAAATGATAGGAAAAGTAAGGAGGTAGTGAGAGGAGTGTACAAGAGAGATAAGGAAAACAATTTTCCCTTCATTTTGAAGGAAAAATGGTTTTCCATCATTGGGAGAACAATTTTACTCAAAGGGAAAATAGTTTTACAATCTTTTGCCAACCAAACAATGTAAAACTGAAAATAGTAGAAAACAGTTTTTCAAGAAAGTATTTTACGCCCTACCAAACGGAGCCTAAGTACCTTTTAATTATCATATTTAATTGCAGTGTGTAATTTGCACAATTGAACCGTTGTAAAAAAACTATTCTATCCATTAGTTCAACTTATAGTCAAATGGTGTAGACAATCTAGAGATAAAAACCTTCATATGTCGATCCTAATCCATATTTATGAACATAAAATCACCTATTAGGAGCAAACTAACTCATCTTGAAAGTGGAAAAGTTTAACTCTTCCAACATAGCAGTTCAAAATCTCAAGTGAAGTATTAAGTAACGACTAAAGACCAGGTGCATATCTTTTCACGACCTGTTTAGTAGTTGGTCATAAATGGTGGTAATGGGAATGAATTTGTTTGTAAATTTGTGAAAAATATCATTGTCCATTCCCATGGTAATGCTAATTTATCCTAAAATGTCTACTTTCCTTCTTGAATTTTCATTCCCATCCAATACCACCTTGTAGGTGGTAATGAGTGGTAATGAAAATTGCTTCCCCTTGAATACAAAAACACAAGTTTAGGGGTGAGATTACTTACCCATAGAAAAAAAATGCCTCCCCATGGAGATTTTAAGGGTGCTTCCCTAATAAAATTACACTTAATATTCATTCCCATTACCACAATTTATTAACGACTACCAAACGGGCCGTGAATGTCACAATGCTTATACACACTAGCGCCATCCCATGAGGTCACACTGCCGTGTGACACGGTGCATGAGGCCACATAACTGAACTTCCTCCGGCGAATGCTCTAGCCGGCGAAGCACCGTCGTGTGGGTGGATATATATGCCATGTCTTCTCACCAACAAATCTTTACTATGAACTAAAACCACATGACAAAAATTCACATACATTATCCATCAAAACCATTGAAGACATTTTACTAGTCTCATCCTTAATTTCTCGTTTGGACATATTCACAAACATCTAGGAGGCAATATTACTCGTAACAAACTCTCTACAAAAAGAAAACCCTAAGTTAAACAAGCAGACATGCAAATATCAGATAATTTCTTCCTCTTCTGAATGTTCTTCTTTGATCTAGGCTTAGTCAAATGAACTGGATCAAACACCTCTCTCACCTTCTTCTTCTTCCCACGTTTCTTCTTAACACACATTTCCTGCAACTCAACATTTCCTTCATTTTCGTCAACATTTCGGTCAAATGAGAGAGATTGAACAGATTCAATTGGAAATTCTCGCCATTGAAGTGTATCAAGGTCATCATTAACTTGATCGACTGTAAGCGCACGATTATAATTCGATAGATTTTCATTCAATGTCGAACGATGAGGATTCATGAAATCATCTATCTCACTCAATGCTTCCAGTATATTCCTCTACAAAATCAATACGAAATCATTATTGATTACTTCAAATTTACAAATACTGTGATTTAGAAGATTGAAGAAAGAGAGAATACCTTGCGCAAGTTTTCACGACGAAACTTGAAAAATCCGTGCATTCGGATGATCTAAATGGAGATATCATGTCAGATTATTATAGTCAAGTAGTAATTATAGATGATTTTGAAGGAAATTGTGGAGAGGAGAGAGAGAAAACCTGATTGAGTTTGTCAACGGATAAATTAATGGTTTTAGGATCTTCGAAATAGAGATCGTAGTCCTCGAGTTGGAGTTTTTTGGAGTTGAGGTTTGCTCCCATTTTCTCTGTGTTTCCTAAGCTTTCCATTTTCTTTTCCTTCGTTTCTTTGGGGTGTACTGTAACAAGATTGGCATAGAAATAGGGAGAAATTAGTAATTTACACTTAAAAGCTTTTTTTTTAATCCCCCAACCAAAAAAAAACTTATTCTTCCCATCGACCGTGGTTGTCCAAAACACTTTGTTGTTATTTTTTGGTTGGTAATGGACTAATGGGCCTTTGGATAGAGCAATAGAGGCCTTGTGTGTAGAGCTGGCAAGCGGGTCATTTCGGGCCGCGTCATATTTGGGTCAACTTTGTGTTTCGGGCCAAACCGGTTTTGATGAGTCGGAGCAACATCGGGTTGGTACCAATTGGTTCGAGTTGGTTTGAGTCGATTCGGGTAAGGTCGTTTTTCTTTTCTAACAAGTATATAAAACACATATATTAATGTTTGTGAAAATTATTTCATTATTATTTTCTGGTCGATTCGGGTTTAGTCCTTGTTTTCGGGCCACTTAGGGTCGGGTAGAATCAAGTCGGTTATTCGGGTTTCGATTCTATATTCGGGTGGGGCACACATGTCTCATGCCAATGTATTCGGGTCGGGTCAACTGGTACAAGACTATTTTGCCGTCTATAGCGTTGTGCGAGATTTTTTTTTAAAAAACTTTGTTATAACTATATTTTTTTTTACTAAGGAAAGAAAAACTAGGCCAACCCCCTACCACAGAGGCCAAATAACTTATTATAGTTATAAACATGCAAATTTTGATCTTCTAATTCTTAGAGGTTATTGAGGTGGTAATCAGCTCGGTCAATTTTGTTTCAGTATATATAACAAACGGGTTGTAAATTCATTAACTTGAACCTGACTTACGTATTAAATTGGTTGGAAATTTCAATTCCATCCCACAAAAAAATTGAATGGACCGGGTTCACAATAATTTATTGTACACTGGAAACCATGTGATATAGTCAGTTTTCATTTGATATAGTCAGTTTTCGTTTGATATAATCAGATTTTGTATGATATAATCACCTTTTAATTATTAAGTTTTTGTATAATTTATCAATTTTATGATATAGTCAGTTTTCGTATTATATAATCGGGTTTTTTTTCCTAATATATGCCGTTTTTGTGTGATTAAATCATTTTGGGTGCACAGGCACACAATAAATTATTATGAACCCGATCCACCGAATACGTTTTGTCCATCCCATTCTTTAATATTTCCTTTGAATTCTATTTCTTGCAACATATCTTCTTAGGAAGCAATTCAATGAGAAGATTGTTGAAACCCATTGAAAGCCCACTTGTGAGTGTCCCACATTGGAGAAAGAGGAGAGATTGTTCCATTTTATAAGGTAGAGGGGTTACTCCTACTATCACCAATTGGTTTTAGTATGGAACCTCCTTTGGGGTTATAAAGTGGACTAAATCTCTCCTCCTCCTTGTTCGGGTTACCCAGCCCCGTTTCATATTGTTTCTAAATTTAACATGGTATCAGAGTCCGGGTTGTGGGTCTCGTCTACTTGTGAGTGTCCCACATTGGAGAAAGAATAGAGATTGTTCCACTTTATAAGGTAGAGGGGTTACTCAGACCTGTTTCGTATTGTTTCTAAATTTAACAAAGATTAAAGAATATAAACCAACAAATTAATCAAAGTAAGGTTTAAAAATTCAACCCAAACCTTGAAAATATGACCAACGGTTTATGTCTTTGTAATTATGATAGAAGTTTTCCCTCAAAACGAATATGAATGTTTAAAAAAAAAAGGTTTACGACGTCGTTTATAGTACACAAATGACCTAGCTAGTGTCACCAAGCACATAATTTTCCCGCGCAAATCAAACACTTCGGCTGCCGAAATCCCAAACTCTCTCTCTCTTCCTGCGAAGAAGAACAATTACCTAATCCTCTCAATTCCACATCGTCAATGAATTTGTTCAGTAAATCCGCCATTATCAATGGCATAGAAAAAGCTTCTTCAATGGATTTAGACGATCCACATCTTCAATTTCAAGCAATTACAGAAAATGAACACGAAGATCAACAGCAGCAACAAGATGATACCGATCAATTTATCAAATTCATTGATTACGCAAGGTCAATTCTCTCTCCTTCACTCAACGATGAAGATGAAGAAGGCGAAGCAACTTCCGATTCAGAGGAGAGAGAAAGAGAAGGGCCTGGATGGAGTTGGATAGCTTCTCGTGTACTCAAGACTTGTATTTCTTACTCCAGTGGTGTTACCTCCGCAATTCTCTTATCTGAACTCTCTCAGGTAAACGCCTCTTTTATCATTTTTCTTGGAGTTTAGATTGCGAGAATCGTACGGTTTTATGAAAGCATGTGCTAATGGCTCAAATCCGTAGTCAATTCTATCTCCGATAAGAGTAGTTGTTGAAAATTGAATTCATTTTCTACATTAGATTGGAGAATCGTATGCTTTTAAGAAAGCATGTGCTAATGGCTTAAATCCGTAGTTAATCATATCTCCGATAAGAGCAGTTGAAAATTGAATTCAATTTCCACATTAGATTGGAGAATCGTACGCTTTTACGAAAGTATGTGCTAATGGCTCAAATCAAATCTGTAGTCAATCGTATCTCCGATAAGATTAGTGAAAAATTGTATATGATTTCAACATTGTTTTCGTATTCGTAATAGTTTGAAAAGAAGTCGTGGCTCCAAGTTGTTCTTGACAAGAATATTGTTGTTATTATGTAGTGAGTAGTGAGTAGTGAGTAGTGAGTAGGGATGCAACTCGGGGGGTGGGGAGGATTTTGTTCTTCCCATACCCATCCCCATCCCCACCTATAAATATAACCCCATCCCCATCCCCATCCCCACCTATAAATATAACCCCATCCCCATCCCCATGGTGGGTACAAAGGCTATCCCCATCCCCGCCTCGGCGGGTATGAACATAAAACTATCCCCGCCCCACCACCCGCGTGGGTATCCATACCCGCCTAATCCCCATTTCCCCCGCCCCACCACCCTCCAAATCCCCACCTCAGACCCACCTTGAAAGAAAAGAAACATGTATAATATTTTTGTCATTGATATATATAAAAGGCCTAAAAATACATAAATAATAAAACGACCCAAAAATACATAAATGATGAAATAGCTCAAAATCTCAATCATCATACAAACAAAGGCAGTAGTTTTAATATATAAATACATAAATAATGAAACGACCCAAAATACATAAATAATGATAATTTTGACTTTTAACTCAAACTTATTTAAAGATGGGACAGGTGGGGCGGGTATTGGCGGGGTGGGGTGGGGATGGGGCGGGTATAACTTAAATTCCATCCCCATCCCCATCCCCATCCCTAAGGTGGGTATGGTTTTTATCCCCATCCCCGCCCCACCACCCACCAAATCGGGAACCATCCCCGCCCCACTGGGGGGATGGGGCAGGTCTCCTGTTTGACCCGCCCCACCTGCATCCCTAGTAGTGAGTAGTGAGTAGTGAGTGTAGCTGGATATGTTTCATATGTGAAAGTTTTATTCTTTCAAGGCTAATGTCCAGCTTTGTTTTATTCTTTCAAAAACATATGATAGATATCCATCATTAGCCTTGAAATTTTCACATTAGCCTTGGATTTCAAAAAAATTAACAATAAAATCTATCCACACAATAATTTTCATAAAATTTATTCATATGTGAAAATGTTTGAAATTAATGTCCAGCTTTGTTGAAGTTATATTTCTAGTTTTTAGGATAGATTTTATGTTGCATCTAATGCTAATATTCTCTGAAATTATTGTGTGGAATGACAAGAAATTGTTTCCTACAACATCAATTTTTAGTGGTAGATAGTAAATAGTGGAGTCATGATTTTAGGTGGCACCTTACAAAAAAAAAGAACTTTTATTGACAAATTTTAATGCTTAAAATATCTAAGGTGGTTAAATGCAAGAAGTTTTTGATTAATTATAGTTGTGTATTTGATTGATTGGAGTTGGCAGGCGTGGAGTGAACAGAGGAAAACTAGTGCGCCTAGGAAAAGGCCAGATTGCATTAACCAACTGAAGAAGAAGCACATGAGAGCTAAGCTGCCGAGTACAGTCACAATCGACACGATTTATGAGAAGAACTTCTTGTCTCTAAATAGTGTTCTAGAAGCTGTTGTTGTTGATACCTTTGTTCTTCCAGGTTGGTAGTTATTGTGATTTGTGGTTATTTATGTGTCTGATGATAGGCTAATAAGCGAAAAACTGAACCCTACACACACTCACCTTTCTGCAACTTTGAAGGGATTGAAAATTTGGGTTAGCATTCCCTCTTCCTTCCCTTAATATAAGTCCGAGGGAAGTGGATCATTATATTTCCTTTTCTCACTCTCTTCCATGTTGTCTTATCCTAATATGCATTATATAGTTTTGGTTGTGTGAAACAGTAGTTCACCACTACATATATATTTGATAATTATGTCTGAAATCTGAATACCTGTTTTCAGGCACTAACATCAACATGATTACCCTGGGTGATTTTTGGAGCTCAAATACCATTGATCTTTATCTCCATAGAAGGTATGTCTTTAAATCATGCTCACTATAAATAATTTCCCCTTGCAATGTTCTTTAAGTCAATTGCCTTGTGTTACATATATCTTTGAGAAGCGGACTCTCATCTTTGCTTATGGTTCATCATACCTGAAACTTTTTCTTCCTTTTACCAAGGGGATGGCTTTGCCAGCTTGCTAACTCAGGTCATGTTCCTTTTACTTGAAGACTCTTATATTTGTTAGCCCTCAACTACTTGAACTTGTATTAGCATTTAAATGAATTTCTTTCATTGTCTCTGGATTGAATTTATATTTCAGCTCTGAATTGAACTTCTATGTCTGAACCTGAACTTACTGACCACGAATTGGACTTATCTGAATCTCTTTGCCTTGAACTGAAGCTATCTAAATTGTTGACCTTAGATTGAACATATTAGACTTATAACTCATTAGTAATGGTGAAAAGAATAGGGCTTTGGTACCATGAAACATGCTGCGTATGCTGGCAGTGTTTATTTGGATGTGTAAAGGAATACACTCTTGCTACATCTTTATGATTACCACATGTATAAAGTCTTGGCTTCTTTCTGACATCACAAATCAATCTCTTCACAGTGTTTGTCGAATATCCTTTACTTAAATGTATAAAATATGACATAAGATACTGAAACTTGCTTAAACGTACATGTGCAATGAGTTAAAATTTTCCGCTCCACAACATATTGCAGATATTATGATCTGGTATCTCCTGATAATGGGATATTAAAGAAAGGGAGGGAAGTCTTTCTCACAGGCTGCTATCTTCGAAGTGCTAATGAAGGGTCTGTCAATCCTCGACTTTTGCCAACAGATTATTTGGTCATATTGTTGGATGAGGTAATTGATTGAGCTTTTCTGTTATTGTTTAACTCCCTTGTAATGTTGATATGTTAAAGCTGGCATGCCATACTTGCTACAAGACTAGATACTTGCTTTTATGAAACAAGAAACCATTTTTGACATGATAATGTTAGAGGTCCATTAAAAAGTCATAAATTGTTTTGATAAGACGTTATTTTGTAAGTTCGATACGATTCTGTTTTTAAGTTATGCATCCTACAACTATAGACAAGCAAATTAATGACCACTAGAAGAGGAAAATTACGGTTTGGTGTTGATTTTTTTATCAGACGTATAAGGCTCATTTAAGAATAAGAAAGTATGATTGTATGTAAACACTATCTCCATTTGATCTGAAGCCATTCGTACCTCATCAGTCATTAATGTACCTTCTTTGCACATCTCTCCTCCTAAGAGTCTCCTAGGCAATGCATAATTTTATGTTTTTGCCTTCTTTTTCTGTATCGGATTTAAAGTAAGCACTGCCAAAACGAAATTGTTCATGTTGAATATACGAGTCTGTTAAGAAAGGAAAAGAGTTTGTCAAGAACAGTTGTAAGTATTTGTGGGAAAGATTTTGTCAAGAAGAGTTGTAAATATTTGTGTAACTGTTTCCATCTTCAAGTGCATTTTCATTGTTATATTCCTGGATCCAGCTTATGCAGACCAAGCATCAGTATCTTATATAGGAAGACGTATGCCTATGATGTATACGTGAAATAATGTAATGTGGCACTTTGGTGCTGGGGGAAAATGGAGGTAATGTGCGAGGTTTCATATACAAAAAAATATGTAACTGGTCTTGGCTAGTTGGCTTTTGGAGAAAGTGTAGGCTTTGCAGACAGTTGCTACCGCGGTTTCTTGGCTAAATTGCCGCATGAGCTATTTGTTCATTGGCTTTGAATAAGAAATTAAATAAGTAGAGTCCTGTTTGATTATTTGCTAATTTGATTCTTGACTCTTTGGTGTTAGTTCTTGATGTATGGCGACTGGCAAGCCACTTCTGATCATGGATATTGTTAAAGAACATGAATTTGCTAAACATTGCATAATTGTAGGAGCAAGATGATGATGCCATGCTATTAGGAGCTCAATTTTGCACAGACTCCTTTTCCTCTGTTTCTCTGGATGTTGCAAATGGAGGGATATCCTTGTCGTTATACGCCAGGTAAAGGAACATTCTTGGCTTTTGTAATTGTTAATTTTGTCACTGCATTTGCTTTCCAAAAAAAAAAGTTCCCTGGTTCAGAAAGATTTCGTATTGAACAAGCATGCACCAAAACCCCAAATGTGAGTAATTTATGCAAATAGAGTTTTAGCAACTTACAGTTTGTGCTCCCATACCCAAGTCCCCAACATTTCTTGTCTCATAATTGTAAATTTTGTCACTGCATGCTTTCCAAAGAAAAAGTTCCCTGGTTCAGAAAGATTTCTTATTGAACAAGCATGCAACAAACTCCAAATGTGAGTCACTTATGCAAATAGAGTTTTAGAAACTTACAGTTTGTGTGCCCGAACCCCAAGTCCCCAACACTTCGTGTCTCAGTCATAGTTTATACTTGTTGAACCTATGTTGAAATATTTTCTTATAATGGGGATGTCATCATTTCTTCTCCTAACGTCATTTGGCAAAATGTGGCTTTGCTTGGCATTAAGTTCTTTACTAAGATTATCATTCTGTATCTAGGATTGAATCCATAGGGCCTCTTGAAATTCTGGAGAAGTTTGGTGGTACACAGAGGAAGCAGATTAGGTTAGTTGATAATGATAGCTCCAAGATGAATCTCCTCTTATGGGGTGAGCAAGTTGTGCTGGCTAATCTCTTTAGGTAAAACTCTGTTGTTTCTGCTGCTTTCTTTGTGGCATATTTCTGGTTGATCATAACAGTAGCACAGTATTTGCTCAGTGTTGGAAGTATGCTTGCGATAGATCAACCATTCATTGCAAGTTCTTCAGATAGTGATGTTGAAACAAACGAAAGCGTTTGTCTCGAATATGGCAGTGCGACTCAGTTATATTTAGTTCCATTTGTTCACCAAGGGGAACAGGTACGTCCTTTCTTCTTTTAAAGCATAATTACGTTGCACCAGTACAGACACAAGCAGTTATATATCTCTGGACTCAGGTATGTGTAGGATTGACGCCAAATCGATTACGAGGATCCAAGCTTGGAACAGCTTCTTGTCCTACTCAAGCTCCTAAAGCCTCTCAAATGACCCTACCGTGTGATTCTCAAGGCTCTGTTGATTTTAGTAATTATCCTTTCCAGGTGAGTTGTCTCTAGATTTTGCAGGTAGTTTTTGAAGTTATGGGAATAATATGTGCCGTGCTGCTGCTGCTTGCCCTGCACTTATGTGACTCACAGATAAGTAAAACTAATAATTTTTTAGGACAACGTCATGTTTCATATAGTTCATGCACTTATGAATATTTAAAGTACATATAGTAAGACTATTAATATGTGTACCCTTGGTGCTCAGTCCACCTAGCCATGATACACTCAACCACAAATTGGTAGGCCCTTTCATATAGATAGGAATCAATATACATGTCTCTTCCTTCAATGAGAGCGTATTACATCTCACAAGCATAAATTTTCGTATTACATATCACAAGCATAAATTTTCCTTATCCTCATACATCATTATAATCGCCTCTATTGTGTAATCTGCTGTAGATGATATATTATTTCAACGCAGTTTTACTCTCTTAGTCTTCACCAATGTCTTACTTGTTCAGTCCTGCAGTCTTTTATAATTGATCTGCATGAGAAGATGACTGGCATTAGCATCTACGGTGTTGTTATGGACATATCCAGAGAAGCAAATACTACGAAATTTATCTTTAGCATGAGACTTCAAGATCCAACAGGAACTTTCTGCGTAAAGCTGCATTTTTCTGAATCTTGGTATTGTTCAGCCTATTTGAGTTATTTAATGTCATAACTTACTTTTTGTTCAGTTGAGAATCAACTTTTTTGTTGGTTATATTATCTTAATCACGTTCTTCAGGTCTTTGGGGAGATTAAGCCTTGGTCACACTGTGTACATTTCTGGTTTGGCATGCACGAAGATGAAGCATAAACGGTGATCAGTCCATTTTTTTCTTCCCTCTAGATTCTTTATACACGTGTAGTTTAAAGTTTAAACATATCCTTTGACTATTAGCTTCTCTGATTGGTACTTGTAATCTGGTTTGAAACTGTATTCTTCTTCTTTTCCTCAGATTGTACTATTCCTAGTTATTTTTGCAGTTTAGAAGCACAATGGTTTGAGAATGATCCTGGAACTTCCTTTGTCAACCTAAGTTGCTTGCCTGCAATCCTGAACTCGTCTTGTCTTCACAAGCCATCCTTCCTCGTTGATATGTCAAGAGAGAACACTGGTACATATGTATGGCTTCCTCTCAGTTGCCATTCATTATGTCGCTACTCGCCTGGCTAGTTATGTGCTTTTTAATCATTTTCTGCTGGATTATCATTCATCAATTTGATAAACTTGCTCATATGTAAATGGTAAATAGCATAGAGAATGTATCTATATATTTTTTTGTCTTTCTCTCTGTGATACTGCATTATTGTTCTTGTTTAAAACCGAGCTTTGGACTAACTTTTTGTAATGACTGGGTTATAGTTTAATAACTTCTTTCCCTGTATCTTCTTTGGCCATCAAATTTATGCAGATTTGCAGAGTGTGGCTGGACCAAATTGAACACTGTCATGTTAACACAAGATTAGCACATGTTGCTTGTGGTCATTTTGTCAAGACAACTGCATCTGGTTCTGTGGAATGTGAGTTTTGCTGCTGCAGCTGTGAGATGATAACTAAGCGTGCTTTCCATCTAAAAATAACTGTGGCAGATGAGAGTGGCAAAGTTTTTGCATGGTGTACTGGTCAAACTGCCTCTGAAATACTGCAAATATCTCCAGATGAATTCTATGAATTGCCTGAGGTATTCTTCTGCTTCACCAAATTTCTTCACCTCATAGAAAAATTAATGAAAAAGGAAACTTTGCTTAATATATTCTTTTGCCCAAATCATTATTGGCCAAATTATGCTCCACAATCTAAACTATGGCAGATTATTGGAAAATTTTTAACCTTCGCCTAAATTATTGGCAAAATTTGCTGAACATAATCTTTTGCCTGTATGTTTGGGAAAACGCAAATCATTTGACTGTTGCTTCCTTTGGCATTCTGAAATCAGGAGGATCAAGTTATTTACCCGTGTTCTCTTGAGAATGAAAGATACATGGTAGCAATTGTACACTGTGGCCAGCAGGAAACCCTTTTCAAGGATTGTGTGACAGCGGAAAATGACATGATCCCATGGGAGATCACCCGTGCCCTTAAATTATGAAGGTTCAACTTCTGATTGTATATTGATCTTCAAAATTTAAAAGTGCTGTCAGACATTTTTGTAAACATTCAGCAAATGCACAAATAGCATGTTTCTGTACCCTGAATCATGTAAATTTCAAGGGAAACTCACGCATGTTATGACAAAAGTGATAGACGGCAATGCTCTATGTTTAAAATAGAAAGACGCCATATTCATATAGTGAAGTTTAGTGATTGTTAATGTTACTCCTTGTAGAAAGTTTATATGTAATGATGTAGACGACACTTAACACGATCACTGTTTCGGGTAAACATTAAACTAAGTAGAACAAAGCAAGTCTAAATCGTTTGAAATTTCAATTCTGTACACTTGTTTTATATAAATTGAAAACTTGATTAAAAACAGTTACAAGTGGTATTGTAATTCATCGTTGAGTTGTCTAATGATGTCGAGATATAAAGAAATAAAGTACTATAACCAAAAGTCCAATTAGCACAGAAACTAAAACTGAAACTCCCAAAGTAACTCTTGAAACTTTACAGTGAATTTCCCGTAACTTTGTCTGCATTTTGTAATACAAAACCTCCCACCTTGTTCTTCCAGTTGCCATAAGCTGCTCCCACATCCCCTCGTAATAAAATTTATCCAAGTCTATATTGCGGCACAAATTTCTGAACAAATCAACTAAATCTCCCTTTTCTCCAACATAGCTTATGAAAATTTCTCGTCGAAAAAATAGTTTTACATCATCTTGGGAATGAAGTAGGCCTTTCATTAAGTAGACGTAGGAAGTAATATGCTTCATTTTTCCAGCATGGCAATGTTCCATTGCTATGAAGTTTCTAAATAAAGCTTCCATATAATTATGGATCTTCAAACTTGGGATTATAAGTACTCCTTTTATAAATTTTACATCCAAAATGCTCTCTGCTTCCGCTGCTTTTACCTATTTCAACTTAGGCATAGATGTGTAAATTAGTACTTGGCCTGTCATATTTTATAATGAGAAATTGAACAAGTAAAATATGAAGAAATTGTGCAAAAATATTCTAATTGCATATAGTTTAATTAGTTTTTAACATTTTTGTCCAAAACGGATGGAAAAACTATGGAAAATCCAGGAGATATGATAATAAAAACCAATTAGATCATTGTCATACTCATAAATATGTACTTTTTCCAATACCTTACAAATCAAACTAAACATAATGTGAAGCAATAGGGCCTTTGCCATTTTCGAATTCATGGTTTTAAGATTTCCAAAGAGGTGTTATACCGGTGTTGTATCATGATTTTGAATCACTCTGAGTTGTGAATAAGTAATAAATCCCTCCGTCTCATAATATAGTGCTCACATTCCTTTTTGGGTGTCCCTAAATGTTGTGCCTATTTATTTTTAATCAATTTGTTTGGACTAAAATATCATTAATTTCTACACAAACTTTCCAAAATACCCCTACAATTCTTTAAAAATAGGTGCCCTTATTTATTGTTTTACATCATTCCAAGAAACATTTATTGCTTTTTTTTTTTTTAAGGGAAAAAGACAATAAATAACTAATTCCAAGATAAAAGCACTAAAAAAGCACTTCATTACTCATTATTTTTGGAACATCCTATACTCCTTCCATTTACCTTAATTCCCGTGAAAAATGAGAAGTAAGCACTATATTATGGAACAGAGTGAGTAATATTTATGCTAATTTTGAAACCCATAAAACGTTATCTATTTGTTCTTCTAAAAACTCATTAATAAACTAGACTCTTACCGATCATTAGTTATTAATAACTTTGAACAACACTATAGAAAAATTAGTTTTCTTAAAAAAAAAAAAAAAAACACTTAGCTAGAAAAATAACATTGTCACATCTTGTATTGGATTAACAACTCAAAACTTACCTTGATTCCTACTTTTCGAAGTTTTGATGCACTATGCAGATGTTTCCCAGAGTCATTGCCTCTACCCATGGGAACTTTAGAAAACGATGGGAGGTGAGCTTTCCAAATCAAATCAAGCAAATGGCTACTACCTTCAAAGCTGTATTTTTCTAGTAATAATTGTACATTTGTAGGAATCAATGGTTTAAAAAACCTTAAACTAAGCTCAGAAAGTGATATATCACATTCTCTAGGAAGTGGAACAACACTAAAAATCCTTTGAAGGACAAAAAATGGGATTTGGTTCTCCAACAAACTCAAGTCATTTCTCAAAATGTGAAACTTTTCAGGTGATCTAAACAAAGCATCATCCCTCCTCCTTAAGCCTCTAATAGTATACCTTAAGAAGAGCTCAATGATGAAACAAGCATCAAGAAGAATCATTCTTACGAACTCATCGCTTTCGAAAGAAAGGTTCCCTTGGTAACATGCTCTAATTTTGGGCTCCAATTCCTTTAACTCCTTAACACATGAATCTAAGGTGGAGTCTAAGGTGAATTTTCTACTTAGGAGAGCATTTAGATAATCCCACTTGTGATTTTCCATGTGTAGTAAGTGGATTTTTCCATGATGGAAGGGTCCGATTGAGATTATCTTAGGGTAATAATGTGCATGTTCGCCTTGACTCGAAAAATTGTTTGGGACATGAAAGATACAACATGGAAAGGAAATGGCCTCTAATTTCTCTCTAATGGAGGAAGTGAGGTCTTCGGCTGGTTCTAATGGTGTGATTTCAAGCGCGATTTGATCTCCACTTTCTTGCTTCTCGGTATGATCTGCTTCCATTGTCTGTATGTAACGTTCATGTAAATACATAACAAGAATCAGATAATACAGTAGTATAAACAAGATATTCCAAATTTCAAAGCATTAATGTGCAAAAAATAGCAGCATCTCAGGACCCAAAAACACCCCATATTACTCCCCAAAATACCCAAATGAGTCCTCTGGATTCCCAACTGGGATATGCATGGCTAAGTACACGATTATATATTAGCCAGCCCTTGAAAGCAGGCATTATTTATAGCACAACTAATGGTAATTAAGGATATCAAACATACTAACCTGGATTTGTTGATCACCTAACAAACATGTATAAATTTAGTATGATGGAAGATTCATATATATGTTAGCAAGTGGAATCTTAAGGTGACTTCTTTTCGTGGAAAAGGGAAGAATGTTTATGAAACTGAAAGTATACGAGTAAAATAAATTGTGGGACATACGTAGCTACTTAGCTATCATGTATGAAGGGTAATGAGATACATGCGATAACTTGAAACGCAAACTAGGAACTAGTACCATTTCACTAAAAACTGGACACAATTTGGAAGATTAGTATATAGATTTGAGATTTTCACCTTCGCCTTTACTCGACCAAATTTCTTGCTTGAATCACAATCTAAGAACTAGTGCCACTGCACCAAAATTTGGACAGTATATTCAGGTGTATGTAGTTTAAGACACAGCACCTGCACTTTTTACAATCTCCTTGCTAAGGTCACTCAGGCGAACCATTTATCAATACTTCCTTCGTTCTAATTTGCTTGCAAAGAGGCACAATAATTTAGGTGAGGAGAGAAAGAAAAAGGTGAGACATGTAATGAGGACAGAGATAGAGAGAAAAAATATTCGAGAAAAAAGGTGTTGCAAGTTAATTGAAATAATCGTAAATGGTAAGTGTTTCTCCTTGAAACTGTTAAAGGTGAGTGTAGTGTTGAGAGTCTTGAAATCCCGAGAAGGTCTGAAGAGCGGAGGAAAAGGTCTCCGATAATCCCGCAAAATACAATGAAAAAACCGGCCCGGGGTGTTCCCGGAAAGCCCCCTCCGACGCCCAAGTCGGTTGAGATTGAGGTAGAGAGAAAGTGAGTAAATGTAGAGAGAGATGCTCTGGTTTTTGTAGGTTAGAATTGAATACCTTTGCCTGATGAGACAACCCCTATTTATAGAGGATGAGACCTCCAATAAATGAGGGCATTTTAGTCAGCTCCAGCTGGTAGAGGATTATATGCCCTAGACGTAGGGGTATTTTAGTAATTTCACCGTAGATGGGTTGGTCCATGAAATGGGCCCAAACAATTAGCCCCACGCACAACACACGAGATAAGACTTTCTATAGATCACGTGTTGAGCGGAATTTTTGTAACTCTTTTCTTCATTTATCAAAAAACCGTGATGTACTTTTTAGATCGACAGTGATAGGTAGCCAAGGACTTGCTTGTATTATTTCTTTTTACTAGACTAGAGAGGCACTTGAAAAATTGTGCCCGAGTTGAGCTACTATTGTTGTGCATTTTGCATTTTTGACAAGTCGAGGATCGACAAACCGACTAATAAAGTCACAAATAAACCAAGGTAGCATATTATTTCGGCCAATGAGATAAGCAACTCTAGTGAGTGACCCTTATGATGAATCAAACCGAGAAGCCTCACATAACTCACCGAGGACCGACATGGTAAAAGTGTTTGAACTGAGAAGGGTCATATTTATGGTACCCGAAACAATGCACCCGAGTAGGGTCAGAGGACGGACTTGGTATTTAGCAGATACTGCTAGACTTTGAGAAATTCTTTGAGATATGGCAGAATGCCGAGTCGAGCATTAATATAACAGATATGTAAATGCTGACAACTACATTTTAACTATCCATGTATCATGTATGGCCAAGTGTCACTAGAGCATGCCACTAATCTCTTGAAGACATAAAAATTGATGGTGCTGATGATGAATCTTCACATGTAAACAAACCGAGGTAGGTTAATTCTAGAGTGCAGTAGCATTAATTATCCACTAGCTAGAGTGATACCCATGAGGCAATGGAATTACGTACCCCGAGTGGCATTTGATATTCTTGGCATGTCGGGAAATAAGCAACACTTCACCGAAGTATCCCGAGTAGCTAGAGCGATACCCATGAGGCAATGGAAGTACCCCGAGTGGCGTTTGATATTCTTGGCATGTCGGGAAATAAGCAACACTTCACCGAAATATCCCGAGTAGCTAGTGTTATTGCCCGAGTACTTAAGTTTTTATTACCTTCTTTTTCTTTTTCTTTTTTTTTTTTTTTTACCCGAGTGACAGTTGATAAGATCGAGGGACACCCATATCACAAATGTCAATCGACATCCTAAGTAAATAGATGGAACTCACTCAACTAGGAAAGGGGTTGATGAACCTTAGGAGGTTGAGGGCAGCATTAATACTTAGCCTTTTTAGCTAAGTTATTAGAAAATGCTACTCGTTGTCAAGTGGGTGCCTTTAAATGATTCGTAGCTATTTTTAGCTAAGTTATGAGCCCCCTGGTAAGGCCGAAGGGTAGTACACCAACTCGGCGGCTATGAGCCCTTCTATGAGAATCCTGAGTTAGGGGTTGAGGTACTTAGCCATTTTTTGGCTAAGTAATGAGCTCCCTGGCAAGGCCGAGAAGGGTAACGCACCAACTCGGGGGCAAATGAGCCCTTCTATGAGAATCCCGAGTTGGGTGTTGAGGTACTTAGCCATTTTTTGGCTAAGTAATGAGCCTCCTGGCATGGCCGAGAAGGGTGATGCACCAACTCGGGGTCTAATGAGCCCTTCTACGAGAATCCCGAGTTGGTTGTTGAGGTACTTGGCCATTTTTGGCTAAGTAGTGACCCCCTGGTAAGGCCGAGCAGGGTGATGCACCAACTCGAGGGCTAATGAGCCCTTCTATGATAATCCCGAGTTGGGTGTTGAGGTACTTAGCCATTTTTGGCTAAGTAATGAGCCCCCTGGCAGGGCTGAGAAGGGTGATGCACCAACTCGGGGGCTAATGAGCCTTTCTATGAGAATCCCGAGTTTGGTATTGAGGTACTTAGGCCCTATTCTTTTGAACTTATTTTGGCTGAACTGAACTGAACTTATTTTATTTTTGCTGAACTGAACTTATTTTTACTTATTTTTGCTGAACTGAACTTATTTGGCTGAATTGAACTTATTTTTGCAGAACTGAACTTATTTTTGCTGAACTAAACTGCATTAACATAATATTATCAATACTTATTATTATTTTATAATAATAAATAAATAATAATAATAAATAATAATAATAAATAATAAATAATAAATAATAATAATAATAAATAAATAATAAATGGAGTAATAAATAATAAATAATACTTAAATAATAAATAATAATAAAAATAATAAATAATAAATAATAAATAATAAATAATTATAATAAATAATAATAATAAATAATAATAATAATAATAAAAAATAAGTAATAAATAATAAATAATAAATAATAAATAATAAATAATAAATAATAAATAATAAATAATAAATAATAAATAATAAATAATAAATAATAAATAATAAATAATAAATAATAAATAATAAATAATAAATAATAAATAATAAATAATAAATAATAAATAATAAATAATAAATAATAAATAATAAATAATAAATAATAAATAATAAATAATAAATAATAAATAATAAATAATAAATAATAAATAACAAATAATAAACAATAAATAATAAAATAATAATAATAATCATAATAAATACTAACGATAATAATAATAAAAAAATAATAAATAATAAATAATAAATACTCCCCCCTGTCCCATAATACTCTTTACACTTTCCTTTTTCATCTGTCCCAGAATACACTTTACACTTCTATTTTTGGATATGACCCACTATTATTTTAATCCTTCTACCTTTTAAGCATTGGCCCACACTCTCTCTCCTCCAAATAAAATAATACCACTCATACTACCCACCAACTCTAACCATGACCCACACTCTCTCTCCTTAAAATATAATAATATTATTTTTACTAACTACTAACTTCTTTCACATCTACTTTTCAATATAATAACAACTGATAACCAAACAACAACTTATCATCTAAAACTACGTGCATTGATAAGTGTCAAGAGTATTCTGGGATGGATGGAGTAAAAAAATTAAAAAAATTACAAATTCATCGTTATTATAATTATTATATTAATAATAATAACAATATTAATAGTAATATTGAAAACAAAAATAATAATTACAACATTAATAGTAATACTGAACTTATTTTTGCTGAACTGAACTTATTTTGTGGAACTGAACTTATTTTTGCTGAACTGAACTTATTTTTACTTATTATTGCTGAACTGAAGTTATTTTTACTTATTTTTGCTGAACTAAACTTATTTTTGCTGAACTGAACTTATTTTTACTTATTTTTGCTGAAAATAAGTCCAAAAGAACAGGACCTAAATCGTGCCAATGACTCAAGTATTCGTTGCTATCGGATATTACCGTTAAATTTACGATATGAATGATGTGGTTATGGTGATATTTGATGAATTTTAGAAGGGTATTTGATGATAAATACAATCGAAATCTTTTTTTTTTCCTTTTCAAGACAACCGTAATCTTTATGATAGCTGAGTTTTGAAGCTTTTTTAAAATATAGCTAATTAGGTAGGTAAATACTTTTAAAAGTAATTATTTTGTTAAATAGATTTATAGAATTAGTCATTATGGTAAATCTCTCCACTTAGTACTCCACCATGTGTTACTTGAAACACCAAATTAATGAAGTTAACTTAGTACTCCATAATGTGTTTACATGAATTAGAATTTGTCAAAGTTTGACCAAAGCCTAATGTCTGTGTATGTTGGTACAAGAGCTAGGTTGCCACAAAAACAAAAGGGACGAATAAAGCATTATAGAATGTGAAAATTCTACAATGGTCTTTTTTCAAAAAAGACCATGGAAATAGTGGGGCCACAATCAATGTGAGCCACCCACCTCACCTTTCTTTTCCCTTTTCTTTTTTGCTTTGAAATGATTTTAAAAAATACCAAAATGATTTATTCTAATTTCTAAAAATATTTTAAATAATTTCGAAAAATACAAAATAAAAACAATTGAAAAAATTCTGAAAAATCCAAAAAAAAATTCAGCCAAAAAAAAAATTTCCCAAAATATTTTTTGTACCCAGATTATCTCTCTCCTCTCCTCTACCCCTTCCTCCCTCAAATCTTCCATTAATCTTCAATTTTTCTCGAATTTTCAGTAGATCTCTTCCTTGGACCCTTCTCTTTCCCTGAAATGGTAAGAATTCATGAAGAAATCATGAATTTGTGATGGAGAAGTTGTGAAATCGAAATTATAATTTTCGATTTTGGGAAAAATTTTGGGGATTTTTTTTCACTTTTCTCTCTTTCATCTTTGTAAATTCATGAAATAGATGAACAAACATAAAATTGATGATTGTATGTACACCATGAACGCCCGGATTTCCATGGAAATTAAGGTATGAGTTTTCAAATGAAGAAACTCAAAATCAAAATTATAGGTTATGAATTTAACAAAAACATGGTTCGGATTGTTGTAAGATGTTGGAAAACCGCCGATTTGGACTGATTTGTGCGTTTTTTGAATCTTGATAACCATTGTCACACACTAGATGAAGAATTTCAGAGGAGAGAGAAAAAAATCAAAAGGTTGAAGATGAAGTTGGAATAAGATGACTGAACGTACACTTTAAGTAATTACTAAAATGGGTTCCGGCAATTACCAAAACGTGACAAAAATTAAGAGAAGTTTCAAAACCTCCAATTCCAAAGTGTATTTAAAATAAACAATTGAAATAAACAATCCTAAGTACAAATTAATCAATATGATATAAATGTGTTAATCCAAATAAGCCAAATAGAGTTATAAAGCCACGACACGTAAGTGATAAGAATGACTTACTAGGTTTGGTAATGCCCAAAACATGTTTGATAATTACCTAAAAACATATGATATGAGGTTAATTTGTGCTTTTGAGTACAAGGAGGGACAATAGAGGCACAAAACAGAAGTCAATGGGGTTTGGTGAGGTATTGAGCCTAATAGACCTAGTGGCATGCTTGTTCAATCCCCATAGGATTACTTTGATGAGTAATGAAATGGATTTTGATTAGGAGAACATCCTCAACTTAGTAGGTTTGGTCATGGCCAAAACATATTTGGTAATTACCTAAAAGCATATGATATGTGGTTAATTTGAGCTTTGTAGTACAAGGAGATATAATGGGGGCCCAAAACCGAAGTCAATGGGGTTTGGTGAGGTATTAGGCCTAATGGACATAGTGGCATGATTGTCCAACCCCCATAAGATTACTTTGATGAGTAATGAAATGGATTGTGATTGGGAGAACATCCTCCACTTAGTAGGTTTAGTCATGCCCAAAACATGTTTAATAATTACCTAAAAGCATATGATATGGGGTTAATTTGGACTTTTTAGTATAAGGAGGGATAATGGGGGCCCAAAACTGAAGTCAATGGGGTTTGGTGAGGTATTGGGCCTAATGGACCCAAGGGCATGACCGGGCCAATCCCCATAGGATTGCTTTAATGAGAAATGGAAATGGATTGTGATTGGGAGAACATCATCAACTTAGTAGGTTTGGTCATGGCCAAAACATGTTTGGTAATTACCTAAAAGCATATGATATGTGGTTAATTTAGACTTTTTAGTACAAGGAGGGATAATGGGGGCCCAAAACTGAAGTCAATAGGGTTTGGTGAGGTATTGGGCCTAATGGACCCAGTGGCATGATTGTCCAATCCCCGTAGGGTTGCTTTGATGAGTAATAAAATGGATTGTGATTGGGAGAACATCCTCCACTTAGTAGGTTTGGTCGTGGCCAAAACATGTTTGGTAATTACCTAAAAGCATGTGGTATGGGTTAATTTGGGCTTTTTAAAACAACGAGGGACAATGGGGGTCCAAAACTCAAGTCCATGGGTTTGGTAAGGTATTGGGTCTAATGGAACCAGTGGCATGATTGTCCAATCTCTACAGGATTGCTTTGATGAGTAAAGGGAATGAATTATGATTGGGAGAACATTATCGACTTAGTAGGTTTGGTAATTCCCAAAACATGTTTGGGAATTAACTTAAAACATATGATCTTGGTTAATTTTGACCTTTTAGTACAAGAAGGGACAATGGGGGCCCAAAACTCAAGTCAATGGTGTTTGGTGAGGTATTGGGCCTTATGGACCAATGACATGATTGTCCAATCTATATAGGATTGCTTTGATAAGTAATGAGAATGGATTATGACTGAGAAAACATCCTCCACTTAGTAGGCTTGGTAATTCCCAAAACATGTTTAGTAAGTACCTAAAAGCATATGATTTGGGGTTAATTTGGGTTTTTTTAGTACAAGGAGGGACAATGGGGGCCCAAAACTCAAGTCAATGGGGTTTGGTATTGAGTCTAATGGACCCAGTCCTGGTATAGTAGATGCTATCACACATACAATCATACTCAATTCGATGGAATTCTTTGATCTTAAAGGGGATCTTCTATAATTTCGCACGTGAGGGATTCATGATTGTCCAGTCCCCATAGGATTGTTTTGATGAGTAATGGAAAAAGATTCTGATTGGGAGAACATCATCCACTTAATAGGTTTGGTAATGCCCAAACCATATTTGGTAATTACATAAAAACATATGATATGGGGTTAATTTGAGTTTTTTAGTACAAGAAGGGACAATGGGGCCCAAAACTAAAGTCAATGGGTTTTGGTGAGGTATTGGGCCTAATAGACCCAGTGGCATGATCGTCCGATCTCCATAGGATTGCTTTGATATGTAATGGGAAAGGATTCTGATTGGGAGAACATCCTCCACTTAATAGGTTTAGTAATGTTCAAACCATATTGGGTAAGTACCTAAAAACATATGATATGGGGTTAATTTGCGTTTTTTAGTGCAAGAATGGACAATGGGGGCCCAAAACTCAAGTTAATGGGGTTTGGTAAGGTATTTAGCCTAATGGATCCAGTGGCATGATCGTCCGGTCCACATAGGATTGTTTCGATGAGTAATGGGAAATGATTCTGATTGGGAGAACATCTTCCACTTAGTAGGTTTGGTAATGCCCAAAACATGTTTGGTAATGCCCAAAACATGTTTGGTAATTACTTAAAAGCATATGATATGGGTTAATTTGGGCTTTTTAGTATAAGGAGTGACAATGGGGACCAAAACTTAAGTCAATGGGGTTTGGTGAGGTATTGGGCCTAATGGGCCTAGTGGAATGATTGTCTAATCCCCATAGGATTGCTTTGATGGGTAATGAGAATGGATTGTGATTGGGAGAACATCTTTACCACATAATTCCCTCATCATATAAACCACATAAACCTCATGGATTAGGTTATCAATAACCCACATCTTAACCATATAATTTCCTCATCATATATGTTATAGTCACTTGCTTTCAGGCTATTGCTCAAGACATTTATTATTTTAGGTAATGCCCTAAAATGGGTTAGGTAATAACTTAATATTTTTGGTAATATCCGAATATAAGTAGGTGATTACCTAACATATATAGTGGTTATGTTAGGTCATGGACAAAATATCTTTAGTAATTTCCTAAATCCTACAGTAAATTGCACAAAAAACCAGTGACATTCCACTACAATGGAGATGATTCTTTTGAGAAATTATTCGACCATTACAATTCTCTGTTCACATAAACAATCTATCGATGAACTTTTCATATCATCAAAGTCATTCAATTAAATCATTTGAAAGCAAAAGAAAAAGGAAAAACGCAATGTTTTACCCCGATTCAATCTTATCATATAAACCACATAAAAACTAGTGGATTAGGTTATCAATAACCCACATCTTAACCATACAATTTCCTCATTATATATGTTATAGTCACATAATTTAAGACCATTGTCCAAGACAAATATTATTTTAGGTAATGTCGTAAAATGGGTTAGGTAATGACCCAATTTTTTTAGTAATATCCTAAACTAATTAGGTGATTACCTAACATATATAGTGGTTATGTTAGGTCATGACCAAAATATCTTTAGTGATTTCCTAAATCCTGCAAAGAACTTGCACAAAAAACCAGTGACATTCCACTACAATGGAGTGATTCTTTTGGGAGATTGTTCGACCATTCCAATCCGCTATTCACATAAACATTCTTTCGATGAACCTTAAGTCATTCAATTCAATCATTTGAAAGCAAAAGAAAAAGGAAAAAATGCAACGTTTTACTACGATGCAATCTTATCATATAAACCACATAAAATCTCATGGATTAGGTTATCAATTAACCCACATCTTAACCATACAATCCCTCATCATATATGTTATAGTCACATGATTTGGGGCCATTGTCCAAGACATTTATTATTTTAGGTAATGCCCTAAAATGGATTCGGTAATGGCCTAAAGTTTTTGGTAATACCTAATCGATTAGGTGATTACCTAACATATATAGTGGTTATGTTAGGGCATGACCAAAATATCTTTAGTAATTACCTAAATCTTGCACTAACTTGCACAAAAAATCAGTGACATTCCACTACAATGGAGGTTCCGAAATGCTGCAATTTTTTTTTTCATCTAATTGCGAAACTAAAATATGATTTACTTAGCAAATGTAGCCCAATAAAAGTGTGAAGTGCATTGATTTATTGCAATTATCTCACACACACCTTAATTTTATTTTTGGTCATGTTCAAAATATATTTAGTAATTACCAAAATATCTTTATGTTTGGTCATGTCCTAAATATCTTTAGTAATTACCAAAACAACTGCAAAGACCTTAGACTAAAAAACGGCTCAACCTCCCATGGAGGTTTCGAAAAATCTGAATTTTTTTTGCATCATCTAGTAGCTAAATTAAAGTATGGACTACTCAAATGTAACAACAAATTGTCACATAAAAGTGTGAAATGCATTAATTTAGAGCAATTAATCACCAACACCGTCATTTTATTTCCCCTAAAATCCTAGGTTTTTTTTTTTTGGGGAAAATTTTCATAAATTGCAAGTTTAATCTTATTCAAATGCACAAATGAAGATAGAAAATCATTTATTCGTTACTATGCGAAATATTCAAGTAAAGTTACATCCATTTCATCTACGGGTGAAGAGTTTAGTTCGATTTCCATGGAGGTGAAGTTCAACAATGGAGGTGAAGGTTTGGGTAAAATAGAAGTGAATAATGAGTCGAAATGGAGGGAGAAGATAGAAGATAGGGTCGAAATTGAGGGAGAAGGTGGAAGAATGGATCGGATTTGGGAGAAATTCGGTTGAGAATCGTGGAAGATGAAGTGTTCTTGAGTTTTTGGTGAAGAACACCAAGAACATGAAGAACAAGGAGGAGAGAGAAAATGGGTAAAAAAAATTTTGGCTCCAAATTTTTTTCCTAACATGAATTACTGTTTGACTGGTGAAAAAAAATTTCGGATTTTTATTTTTTATTTTTAATTATTTTTTCGATTTTCAGAAAATATTTTCATAAATTTTGGTAAATAAACAAAATGAAAAGAAATTAGTTTTGGCAATTAAAAGAAAAGGAAAAAGAAAAGAAGTGAGGGCTCCACTAGCAAGAATGAGTGGCTCACATTCATTTGTCTCAATGGTCTTTTTTGAAAAAAAAAAACCATGGTAGAATCATCCTATAAAATGTAACATAAAACATACTCTATACAACATAATGCACATGGGTAAATGTGCCACACACAAAGATGGGATTAGAAGGGCCTCATAACAATGCAGCCTATATAAAAAGCTTAAGGTTATTTAAAGGGGTCAATGGTCCACAGTTACTGAGTATGATGGAAGATATGAAAGTTTAGAGTTGTACGTAAGGAAAAAAGCAGAAAAAGGAACCTCCTAAAAAGTTGTCCATGATTTACTGTAGTTCAGATATGTAGAGAATAAATTTGTTTGGTGTTGCATGTTTTGCTCCATTCAAGTTGATCCATACATAAGTAATGGGCAGTTGTTTGATTTTGACCCATGGAAAAAGAACGGTTCTCGTCGGATATAGTACAGTACCGTTTTCATGCAAATCATATACTTCATCCGTTTCGAATTAAACGCAACATATTATTTTGCACGCTTTTTAAGAAAGAGATTTAATAGTGTAAATGAACAAATTAATCGAAATAATTTTAATACAAGTAAGAATGAGATCATAAGTTACTTTTCTTAAAATTATTTTGGCTAATTTGCTCATTCACACCGTTAAATTTCTTCCTTAAAAAGCGTGCAAAATGATTTGTTGCGTTTAATTTAAAACGGAGGAAGTACTCCGTATTAGTCCGTACTCCATGTCTCCATATGCTTCTGTTGGACATTTTTTTTATGTTGGGAAAAACTACAATATAATTAAGCTACTCCCTAACTAATATATTAATTTCAACAATTAAGTTTATACGTATTTTAAGAAAATAATTTAATGGTGTAAACGAACAAGTTAATCAAAATAAAACGAAGATTTGTAAACTTATAATCACATTTTTGTTTGTCTTAAAATCATTTTGCTTAATAATTTATTTGTTTACACCAATAAATCGCTTTCTTAAAAAGCGTGCAATTAACTCAATTATTGAGATTAATATATTACGGAGTGAGTAAATGAAACTACGTAGTACAATATAATATAAACATGAACTATAGATAATTAAAAAAAAGTACTCGTATTTAAAAAATAAATTTAACAACAAGGTAAATTTCAATAAGAACTGAACAACAAGGAAAAGAACTCGTTAATACTATGTAATGATTACTGTGTACGGAATACTATATTTATTGCGCTTTGGATCTATTTCGTAGCTACTCCGTACTCCTGCACCAAAGCTGATAAGAACACACGCTTTGGAGTAATTGCAAGTGGTTCCCGCACTAGTCACAGACTACTTCGTACTTGTCATTTTCATTGGTACGAAGTTGGAAGAAAGGATCATAATTTGTCGGGCCGTACTTGTCATTTTCATTGGTACGAAGTTGGGAGAAAGGATCATAATTTGTCGGGCCGTACTTGTCATTTTCATTGGGTACGAAGTTGGGAGAAAGGATCATAATTTGTCGGGTTAACTTGCCACGTCACGCAAGAGTATAATACTATTTCACGGGCTGCGGTCTATTTGCGCTGGGACGTGGAGCAAAGAATTATTGGGCTTTTGTCTTCAGCGTGATAATGGGCAAAAGTGAATTTCATATGCCGCAATTCAAAGATATGCTTAGGATTTGTTTCCAATGTAATTATCTGGAGTCTGGACGTTACCAAGTCTTTTAACCAACTATTCGAATTTCTTCTCGTGCTCCCAATTAAACGTTCTCTTCATAAAACTTTTAGCCATTAGAGAAAGAGTGGAAGCACGAGAAGAAATATGGATATTTGTTTAAAGCCTTGCAAAAGTTATGGACAGAAAAGGCACACTAAATGAAAGGATATATTCATAGTCACTAGAGTCAGCACATATGGAATTATGCATCATAAAAATATTCGTCTTACTTGGAATCCTATGGATGAAGGTTTGGTCTCAATGGATCTTATTGAATTCATTCAGAGGAAATAGCTTATATATAAAGGTCATATACATATTGAGTCACTACGAAGGTCCTCATCTTTTTGAAATTTAATGTAACTATTCCGTAGTCCGTACTTTATCTTAGCTGGCCATTAGCTAGGATTCGGCTTTGTTTGAACTCTATTGGACTATTTTAAATTTTAAAAAAAAAAATCTTAGTTCGAACACTAGCTAGCTTATTGCTTCAAAAATAAATACTTTCTCGACTTTCTAATTTTTATTTCTCGCAAAAATCCTCCTTTGTTGTATGTATTAAAAAACAGAGAAAGTAGAATATTTTTGATTTTTTTTGGAAGACGCACACTTTATTGATGATTGATGATTGATGAAAGAGATAGTTAGAATAAATAAAGGCACTATGTGAGTAAGAGAGAGATAGAGCAAAAAGAAAAAAAAGATAAAGTGTTTGATTTTTTAAGAAGATTAATTTTAAATAAGTGTTACATCTAAAAATGACTAAAGTATAATAAAATATCCATGGTCTTATTATTATCTTGATTTAATTTTGTACTCCCTCCAATTTTTAATGTTCTGTGCATTTACTGTTCATATGCTTTCCAATGTACATGTTATATCATTAATATCTATATGTACATGTTTATAAAAATTGTAACGATTGAATATTAATGATGTACTCATTAAGAAAAATCAAACAAGACCCCACTCGACTATATTTATTCTTGATTAATAAATAAGAGATTACTTATACACGTGAATAGCGTAAAAATCACAAATGCATAGAACATTAAAAATCGGAGGTAGTAATTGACTTACATTGCAACTCAATCATATCTCTCCGTTTTTGAATAGATGCAACAAAAGAATTTTTTATGTCTCACAAAAAACATTGCTTTGTTGCATCTATTCGAAAACGGAGTAGTACAAATTTTAATACATAATTGTTAATTATTCTATTTTAACGAGCTTTCACAATGACATGATCATGAGTTTAGTTCACTTACATTCAAATTATATTTAGCCGACTTTTGACTGAGCCAATTTTCTACAATGAATTTAAAATTCTCCCTTATATAATAGAGATTTAGATATTAATATGTAATTCTTTTACGCATAATATATCACACACGCATCTCGTGCATAAAATTCTAGTATATATATAGCCGTAAGCCCATAAGGACTACATATATCATTACCAATTTTTTGTGCAAAATTAAACATGTTAATGGTCAAATATATATTATTCTTAAATAACATAAAAAAAAACAAATAGAGTACTCTGAAAATAATTAACGACAAAGGAAGTACGGAGTAAATATGATGTGAAAATTCAAATGTTTAAAAAAGGAGCACATAAATATAAGTTATCTTTCCCTCCTGAACAACAATAGTCCAAAACATTACAGAGTCATGCACAATTCACAATACAATTTCTAATACGAAGTACTCCAACTTTTTCTAAGAGTCCGTTTGAAAAAGCAAAATGACATACACCAAAAGACATCCAACTTTTTCTAAGAATCACAAATAAAGATAATTAATTTTTTCTAGGAGTAGTTGCCGTCCCTAGGGGCCTACGGTCATACACTCATTTCTCTCTCTACTTACCCATGTCTCTTTCTTAATTTCTTTGTCCTTCCTTTCTACACAAACCTCATTTCTCTCTCTACTTCCCCATGTTTCTTTCTTAATTTCTTTGTCCTTCCTTTCTATTCACATCACTTTATCTCTATTCTTCGTCCAAAAAAAATATCAGATTTCCTCTATTCTTTTCCTCAAATTTAACAAAAAACAACACATTAATAATCTACATATTTTTGGAAAACAACCATTTTGTTACTTCCGTTACATTATATTAAAAGTCCTCCAGTGTCCATAATACGCCCAAAAAATTCTTCCCAACCCACTTTTAATACTTTGTGCTCATTACATTAGATAAGAAATTCATCAACTATCTAATTTATTTTGGGAAATTCTACATGGTAGCCCCCAACTTTTAGGTTTTCTACATGGTAGCACTTCTTAAATTTGTTTCTACTTGGTAGCCTCGAACTTTTAGGTTTTCTATGTGATAGCACTTTTTAAGTGAATTCCGTTAAGATGTTGTCAGTTTCGACATTTATTAGTCTGGCACGTAAATTGAGAAGTTTTCGACACCCAAAACGAGTATTTCTGATCACTTTTTGACAAATTTTCAACCTTTAATCGAGCTTTCAAAGACAAAATTGCGCCCCTTTTATTGTCAAAAAATGATCATAAATACTCGTTTTGGGTGTCGAAAAAGTCTTGATTTGCGTGCCAGACTAATAAATGTCAAAACTAACGACAACTTAATGGAATTCACTTAATAAGTGCTACCATGTAGAAAACCTAAAAGTTCGGGGCTACCAAGTATAAAAAAATTTAAGAAGTGCTACCATATAGAAAACCTAAAAGTTGGGGGCTACCATGTAGAATTCCCCATTTATTTTTGCATTGAATTGTGTATTCAATTTGATTTTTGTAATTGGATATCAGAAAAATTAGATTAATTCTAGACAATCTAATAAGTTATTAGTGAATTATTATTTTTAAAATTATTGCATCACTAATTTATAAAATCATATTGTATTTAGATACTCCCTCCGTTCCATATTTTTTTGTGCATTTGGGTTTTTTTAACTATTCACATGTAGAGGGAATCTTCCATGTATCTATCAACATATAAAAGAAAATATGGTCATGTGGGGTCTTGTTTGATTTGTCTTAATAAGTATAACATTAATATCCAATTTTTATAATTTTTACATACATGCAATTGTAGATATTGATGATATAAAATGTGCATTGAAAAGCGTATGAACAGTAAATGCACAAAAAAATATGGAACGGAGGGAGTATTTGGTTTTCAAGTATTATGAGTTATATCTTATCCATATTTCTCAACTAAGCAATTTGTTCAAATTAAATATCAAAAAATTCGGTTAAAAATACCTGAACTTCTATTCATCGCCCCAAAAGTACTTAAAATCGTCCAAAAAAAGTTGAAATTAGATTCTTTTTCATTCATTAATTCATTTACTTGTCAATACCTATTTATGATTATCTCTAAAGTACGTATTTCCTTGGTTCGAATAAACAAAAGTACCAATTTTGTTTATTTACTTATTCGTCAACTTGTTTATTTAATTATTATCTAAAATTACTCAGTAACTATTCATTATTTAATATTATTTCAACTGGTTTATGCAATCAAGGTCAAATGCAAAGTAATTGATTTCTAAAATTATGAAGATATATAAATACAAAATAGTTGCTACATACAGAGTATATATGTTCCTCACTACTCAAATTCAAAATAAGGCCCTGTTCTTTTGAACTTAATTTGGTTGAACTGAACTGAACTTATTTTTATTTATTTTTGCTGAACTGGACTTATTTTTACTTATTTTTGCTGAACTGAACTTATTTTTGCTAAACAATAATAATAATAATAATAATAATAATAATAATAATAAATAATAATAATAAGAATAATAATAAATAAGAATAATAAATAATAATGATAAATAATAAATAATAATAATAAATAATAAATAATAATTATAAATAATAATAAATAATAATTAATAATAATAATTATAATAAATAATAATAATAAATAATAATAATAATATATAATAATATAATAATAAATAATAATAAATAAGAAAAATAAAAATATTAATATTAATATTAATAATAATAAATAAAAATAATAATAATAATAATAAATAATAATAAATAATAAATAATATAAAATAAATAATAAATAATAAATCATAATAAATAATAATAAATAATAAATAATAATATTAATAATAAATAATAATAAATAATAAATATTAAATAATAAATAATAATATTAATAATAAATAATAATAATAAATAATAAATATTAAATAATAAATAAATAAAAAATAAATAACAAATCATATATAATAAATAAAAAATAATAAATAATCAATATTAATAATAAACAAAAAATAAAAAATAAAAAAATAAAAATAATAAATAATAAATAATAAATAATAAATAAAAAATAAAAAATAAAAAATAAAAAATAAATAAAAAATAAAAAATAAAAAATAAAAAATAAAAATAAAAAATGAAAAATAATAAATAAAAATAAAAAATAAAAAATAAAAAATAATAAATAATAAATAATAAATAAAAAATAAAAAATAAAAAATAATAAATAATAAATAATAAATAATATATAATATATAATAAATAATAAATAATAAGTAATAAATAATAAGTAATAAATAATAAATAATAAATAATAAATAATAAATAATAAATAATAAATAATAAATAATAAATAATAAATAATAAATAATAAATAATAAATAATAAATAATAATAAAAATAAATTATTAATAATAAATAATAAAATATTAAAATAAAAAAATAATATAATATAAAATAAAAAAAATAAAATAAAATACTCCATCCGTCCCATAATACTCTTTACACTTTCCTTTTTCATCTGTCCCAGAATACTCTTTACACTTCTATTTTTGGATATAACCCACTATTATTTTAATCCTTCTACCTTTTAAGAATTGGTCCACACTCTCTCTCCTCCAAATAAAATAATACCACTCATACTAGATACTACCCACCAACTCTAATCATGACCCACACTCTCTTTCCTTAAAATAAAATAATATTACTTTTACTAACTACTAACTTCTTTCACATCTACTTTTCAATATAATAACAATTGATAACCAAACAACAACTTATCATCTAAAACTACGTGCATTGATAAGTGTCAAGAGTATTCTGGGACGGAGGGAGTAATAAATAATAAATTATAAAAAATAAATTATAAATTATAAATAATAAATAATAAATAATACTCCATCCGTCCCAGAATAGTCTAAACACTTTCCTTTTATGTTTGTCCCAAATTAGTTTAAACACTTTCATTTTTGGCATGGTCCCACTATTAATATATTATTTCTTTTACACATCTTTGGCCCACACTCTACATTTTATCAATAAAAAGTTGCCCAACTTTCTCTCTCCTCTAATAAAAAATACCCCACCGACTCCTATCACATCTACTTTTTAAATAAAATAACATTTGATAACCACACTACAACTTATCACCTTAAACTACATGTCCCAACCAGTGTTCAGATCTTTCTGGAACGGAGGGAGTAATATATAAAAATAATAATAAATAATAAATACTAAATAATAAATAATAAATAATAAATAAAATAATAATAAAAATGAAAAAATAAAAAATACAAATTCATCGTTATTATAATTATAATATAAATAATAATAACAATATTATAGTAATATTGAAAACAAAAATAATAATTACAACATTAGACAAGACTGAACTCTTTTTTGCTGAACTAAACTTATTTTTGCTGAACGGAACTTATTTTTGCTGAACTGGACTTAATTTTACTTATTTTTGCTGAACTGAACTTATTTTAACTTATTTTTGCTGAACTGAACTTATTCTTGCTGAACTGAACTTATTTTTACTTATTTTTGCTGAAAATAAATCCAAAAGAACAGGGCCTTAGCCATTTTTTGGAAAGCAATGAGCCCCCTGGCAAGGTCGAGAAGGGTGATGCACCAACTCGGGGGATAATGAGCCCTTCTATGAGAATCCCGAGTTGGGTGTTGAGGTACTTGGCCATTTTTTGGCTAAGTGGTGACCCCCTAGCAAGGCCGAGAAGGGTGATGCACCAACTCGGGGGCTAATGAGCCTTTCTATGAGAATCCCGAGTTGGGTGTTGAGGTACTTGGCCATTTTTTGCTAAGTAATGAGCCCCCTGGCAAGGCCGAGAAGGGTGATGCACCAACTCGGGGGCTAATGAGCCTTCTATGAGAATCCCGAGTTGGGTATTGAGGTACTTAGTAATTTTTTGGCTAAGTAATGAGCCCCCTGGCAAGGCCGAGAAGGGTGATGCACCAACTCGGGGGATAATGAGCCCTTCTATGAGAATCTCGGGTTGGGTGTTGAGGTACTTAGCCATTTTTTGGCGAAGTAGTGAGCCCCCTGGCAAGGCCGAGAAGGGTGATGCACCAACTCGGGGACTAATGAGCCCCATGTTTCCCGAGGAGGGCTCATGACGCTACTCGGATCCCGAGTAGGTCCAATTGACGATACTTAGTCGTTTTTCGGCTACGTTAGTAGGACGCTCCTCTTATGATCGAGGAGGTGCTGATGAGGAAGTTTCTCGAGTCGGGGGGCCTAATGAGCCCCATGCTTCCCGAGGAGGGTTCACGACGCTTACTCGGATCCCGAGTAGGTCAAATTTCGTTATTTAGCCGTATTCCGACTAAGTTAGTAGGACGCTTCTCTTATGACCGAAGAGGTGCGAGTGAATTAGTTTCTCGACTCGGGGGCTAGTGAGCACCATGTTTCCCGAGGAGATCTCACGACGCCACTCAGATCCCGAGTAGGTCCAATTGATGATACTTAGCCGTTTTTCGGCTTAGTAGGACGCTCCTCTTATGACCGAGGAGGTGCTAATGAATGAGTTTCTCGACTTGGGGGGATAGTGATCCCCCATGTTTCCCAAGGAGGTCTCACGACGCCACCCGGATCCCGAGTAGGTCCAATTGGTGAACCTAAGCCGTTTTTCGGCCAGTTGGTAGGACGCTCCTCTTATGACCGAGGAGGTGCTAATGAAAATGTGCTCGACTCGGGGGGCTGATGTGCTCTATGTTTTCCGAGGAGGTTGATTTGTTTTAACTTAGCTATTTTCGCTAAGTGATAGCTTACTCCTGGCCTGGCCGAGGAGGTACCGCGGGAGATGTGCTCGACTCGTGGGGGTAATGAGCCCCATGCTAGGCCGAGGAGGTTCATTTGTTTGCACTTAGCTATTTTCGCTAAGTGATTGGGTACTCCTGGCCTGGCCGAGGAGGCACCGCGGAATAAGTTTCTCGACTCGGGGGGTTGGTGAGCCTCATGCCTCCCGAGGAGGTCTCACGACGCCACTCGGATCCCGAGTAGGTCCAATTGATGACACTTAATTGTTTTTCGGCTTAGTAGGATGCTCCTCTTATGATCGAGGATGTGCCAATGAACGAGTTTCTCGACTCGGGGGGGATTAATGAGCCCCATGTTTCCCGAGGAGGACTCACGAAGCTTCTCGGATGCCGAGTAACCGCAAATGATACTTAGGCATTTTTTCGCTAAGTCGATCGGGGCACTCCTCCCATGATCGAGGGAATGTCATTGGAGAAGTTCTCGACTCAGGGGGTTGACGAGCACTATCATACCTCCTTTAAGTGTATTTATTGGACCAGTTGATATGTTCAAGCAATTAGCCCCACGCTGGATGAGCGGATAGGGCAACCTTATTTCTTCCGAAGCGGTCGTCCAGCAGAACCCGAGAGAGTTTCCTGGTCTATGATACCTTGGCGGTCGTCCAGCGGAACCCAAGAGAGTTTCCTGGTCTATGATACGTTGGCGGTCCTGGGAGGGAGGGAAGGTTCGCGATTGTGCCTTGTTTCCAGGTGCCCTGATGTGCGGGATCCCCAAATGTTATGTTTTCCGAGGCCGAGCTAGGTGAACCTCACGGCGGAACCGAGATGAAATTCCCGAGTGGGGAAGATACTACATCCCCAAGTTGGGGAGAAGCCCCAAATTTCCCGAGTGGTGGACACAATGCTGTCCATTTGATTTTGCTAGGTGATTGTGAAGTAGACCGACTCGATTCTTCGAGTTGGCCCTCAAGTCTCCCCCAAGGGGAGAGGGAGCCCCATATTTCTCGAGGGGTATACATGTGTTGCTATTGAGCCAAGCTAGGCAACAGATTGGCTAGGAGGTGGGGACCGAGTTGTTTTTTTCCCAATCGGTCTTCTTGCTTTCTCGAGCTGGGGAAAGTGAGTTCCCGAGTGCCCAAGGGTTATGAATGTTAGGGCTCGGAGAGCTAATGAGCCACCTATACTCCCGAGTTGGGTGTATAGAGAATACTTAGCGAATTTTGCTAAATGACGAGCTACCTGGCAAGGCCGATAAGTTCATGCACCGACTCGGGGGGCTAATAAGCCACCTATGATCCCGAGTTGAGTGTATGGAGAATACTTAGCTTATTTTTGCTAAGTGATGAGCTCCCTGGCGAGGCCGAGAGGATCATTCAGGGGGCTAATGGGCCACCTACAATCCCGAGTTGAGTGTATGGAGAATACTTAGCTTATTTTTGCTAAGTGATGAGGTCCTTGGCGAGGCCGAGAGGGTTACATACTCTCCCGACTCAGGGGGCTAATGAGCCGCCTATTTTCCAGAGTCGAAGTACCTTCCCGTGTCGGATATTGCCCGAGATGATCACCTCACATCCACAAGTCGGGAAGGGCAAGCCCACTATTTCCCTAGAAGGTTGAGTGGATGGTACTTGGTTAATTTTGCTCAATGGTGAGTTATCTGATGAGACCGAGAGGGTCATTGTCTTCCGGAGATGTTCTCGATTCGGGGAGGCTTATGAGCCTCGTGCTTCCCGATGAGGTTTCTTTTGTCGGAACAACGCTACTCGGATGCCGAGTAGGTCCTAATAAGCAATACTTATCCATTTTTTGGCTAATCTAGTTGGGGGACCCTCCTCTCGTGACCGAGGGGATGCCGTTGGAGAAGTTCTCGACTCGGGAGGCTAACGAGCCTTCTGCTTCCCGATGAGGTCTTTCTCGCCGGAACAACGCTACTCGGATGCCGAGTAGGTCACAATAAACGATACAGAGCCAGTTTTGGCTACGCTGGTTGGGGCACTCCTCTCATTACCGAGGGTGATTGTTCCCATTGCGATTGTTGTTGGTGGACTCTCGGGAGGGAGCCTCTCCTTTCGCTTCCCTAAATTATGCACCGACAGGCTTACAAATCTCTTCTCGTACCGCCGCCCAATATTAAAGTCATGGGAGCGTGCCAGAAAGTTCGTGATGATACCATGAAAGAGTCCCGAGAACCTGTTGAGGGCCTGAGTTGCATGTTCCTTCTTTGTGCTTGTTGGATCCGAGAGGGGTCCCTTCATACTTTCTTCGAGGGTTTGTGATGCGCAAGTACTATTTGCGAGATCCTTCTCCCTGACTTGCTTCAAGATTGTTGACAACTTAGCATGTGTTATATTCCATCTTACGCCAACTTGTTGCTGCGGAATGTCTTCTCGGTCTTTTTCTTCCCGAGCTTCCTACATTCTACTTTGAGTGGAGTTAATTGGGCTTAAGGGTGAGGCCCTTGGTTGAGTTGCGACATGTCAGATATGCACAAATTGAATACTTCATTGAATGTCTAGTTGAGCTGATCGATTATCCTCTCTAGGTTAGTCGTAGTGACTAACTGAGGTGGGTTTAGAGGAAATTAGTTCCAGAGGTTGAGGCTGTTCTGCTCATCCCGAGAGGTAGATCCCACATCTTCCTAATGAGTTGGTTCCACACTAGGTGTGGTATGACGACAGGATGGGTGCTCTTCGGCCCAGGTGAGAAGCACTTGTCTTTCTTCAGTCGGGTGCCATGTTGCTCTCGGTATGTGACTTTGAGATGTAGCATCCCCACAGACGGCGCCAAACTGTTTCTGCCTTGAAATTGTCAAAGGTGAGTGTAGTCAGTAGTGTTGAGAGTCTTGAAATCCCGAGAAAGTCTGAAGAGCGGAGGAAGAGGTCTCCGATAATCCTGCAAAATACAATGAAAAACTGGCCCGGGGGTATCCCCGGGAAAGCCCCTCTGACGCTCAAGTTAGTTGAGATTGAGGTAGAGAGAGAAAGTGAGTAAATGTAGAGAGAGATGCTCTAGCTTTTGTAGGTTAGAATTGAATACCTTTGCCTGATGAGACAACCCCTATTTATAGAGGATGAGACCTCCAATAAATGAGGGCATTTTAGTCAGCTCCAGTTGGTAGAGGATTATGTTCCCTAGACGTTTAGTAATTTCACCGTAGATGGGCTGGTCCATGAAATGGGCCCAAACAGTAAGTGTTGCAAGTAAATAAGAACGGAGGAAGTATATGTTACTTTGGTGAATACCCATCATAAGGAAACATAGATTTCATACTTCTATCACTTTCCATGAGATTTATCAAGGGTCGCAAAATTCATAACTCTTGTAAAAAAAGGCTGGTTTATATTTCATAAAATTCTTTTTAGAGGCGGCCCAATTATAATAGAGAACCTATACCCCAATATAATATTGAGCTCTTGATGAAATATACCAAGTGCAAAATTTTTTTATTTTTTTTATTATTATTATGAAATGACAAATATGAACGCAATAACATACTTCTTCCGTAACAAAATAGATGTTACACTTTGAAAATTGCACTATTCACCTACTACATTTAACCATGCATTTTTTAGTTTTAGATAAAATCAACCGTAACTATACGATATGTTGTTGGATTCGTCTCAATGTATACTTTCATAATATTAACTTCCTATAATTTTTACTACATACACAATTAAAGTTATTAATGGTCAAAGTACTGCATCGACAAGCGTGAAAGTCAATGTATAACTTCTATTTTATTACGGAGGAAGTATAAAGAATCCGAAATATGCAAATAAAGGAGTTCAACACCAACAACGAAGAGCATGTAAGTAGTATATACAAATCAATAACTACTTATGTAAAAAATAGTAATTGGAAACCCTGAAATATGCAGGGACCTTTGCGGTCGCTGATAGCGCTGTCAGTTTGGTTGAAAACCGATGGTTAAACTGCAAACTGTTGACCAACTGAACTGAATAAACTGAACTGAATTGACCCATAACTGAAAAGATAAAAACCGATAAGTCAATCGATTAAAGTAAACCGCAATTAACCGAACCGAAACCGAACCGAAACTCAACCGAAACAAATTAAACCGAAAATTAACTGCATGGAAAACCGATTTAAACCGAACTGAACCGAACCGAAAATGAACCGAATTTAACTCAAAACTGCTTTCAAACCGTTTTTAACGAACTGAATCAAACTGAATAAAACTGTTTTTAATCGAACCGAATAAAACTGTTTTTAACTGAACTGTATAAAACTGTTTTAAACTGAACCGAATCAAACTGAATAAAATAATATCAAACTGTATAGAATAAAAGTGTCTCAAACGAAACTGTTTCAAAATGTAACACCTAATTTCGTCATTGTTTTAATTTACCTAAATTATTGGCGTATAATTAGACAAAGATAAGAACATATGATTTCAATTTTCAACCACTATTTGTATTAAAAAGATGAATTCTCAATGGTTAAAATTCAATACACAAGACCTTTGTGTATGTTAATAATGAACTTGTATGGACTATGGCGTTATGATTACTCATAAATTCATCTAACTAATTTAAATAAATCAAAAACATCATTTGTTGCAAGAAATGTTATGGATCTTCAAATATAATTCATGTAATCCATCCTTATTAATAAATGTTAATATTTCGCCATTACACACCCCACTTTAATTGCTAATTAATTTGTTCTTATTTACTTCTCCTCAGTGTTCCTTTTACCATTTTAATTATTTGGAAGGCGATGTAATATTTTGAGAAAGTTCAATGAACTATTAAAACAAACAATATAGAACAAAAGAAAAAAATAGTACCCAAATATCGCGGATCAAATGTAAAATACCAAGTACAACTTTTACTTTATATCACAATGTATTTTACAAACTATAACTAACCAACAAATATAAGAAAAAACATATGAAATATTTCTCTTTACTTTACAATATATAAAATCCTAAAGACCTAAATATCCACTCTTTCCGCCCCTACAAGACAAAAAACAAAGTTAAAAAGAATAACAAAATAAAAAAAAAGATGAAACAAATTATGTAATAAGTAACTCACCAAAATACCAACCATACCAAAACGTTATATTTTGAAACAAATAAAAAGTATAAAATTGGGCTCTCAGAGTATTTTCATCATTGAGCACATGGCTCCAAAACATTTACCCAAATTGTCAAATACAATTACTTGAATCCATCAAGAAACTATGGGCATCACCTCACTATAGTAATCCAAAATGAGACGATGTGTACTACAAGTGAGAGTTCCCAACATAGTAACTTGGGTTTCAATTATAATACTCAACAAAATGAGACATGTTATGAAACCTTATTCCAAAAAGGGACAATTATCAAGCTCAACATAAACCAGCAACAAAATCCAACCATAACGATGTTACGGTCAAAAATTAGAACTTCAAGATTAGCTCTCGGAACATTTTCGTCATCGAACACTTGGCCTCAAAATAATTAACAAAATGGCTGAATACTATAACTCAAAACCAACAAGGAACTATTGGCATCACCTCACTATAGTGAGAGTTCCCAACATAATTACTTGGGTTAAAGTCATTATATTCAACATAGTTAAATGATTTGAAGCCTTATTCCAAAAAGGGGCAAATATCAAGCTCAACGAATCCAACCAAAGAACAATACGAGATCCAACCCAAGCTTTAAAGATCCAACCAAAGACCAAAGAAAGGCTCAAACCAAGCCCAATAGATCCAACAACCATCAAAACAGAACCATTTCAAGGCCAAAGAGCCAACAAAATAGCACCATACCAAGTTCATCAAGTCTCCTAAGAGGAGACCATATCCAACAAATGAATACCAAAACCAACAGTTTTAAGCCCATCAAAAAAATTCCAAACTCAATGTATCAAACTTGCCACCAGCTAGAAAATAAATACAACGAACCATTGGTTGCAAAACCAACTCAAAACTGGAAATATCACCGAACAAGCAACAAAAACCCGATGTTCGGCGACAACGGGGTACAAAGAAAAGCAGCAACACAAGGTGGTTATTCCACCTAAAAAATACTTAAATTAGCAATTTGATTGAAAACAAATAATATAAGTGTTAAACTAACACACTAAACACAAAACCTACCACGGGAAGCGAGAGAACATCAATATCATCATCCACACAATCTGTCTCATCCATTGCACTTAAACAACTCTCTAATTCTTCTTCTTTAAGATACCCAAACAACCAATTTTGCGTAGTGACAAAAGCCACTACATTCTTAGGTAGTAAAGAAGACCTATATTTGGTCAAAACCCGCCCACCCATGCTGAATGAAGATTCAGAAGCAACTGAAGTGATTGGAATAGCCAAAATGTCCTTGGCCATTCTAGAAATAATGGGATATGCAGAACATTGAGACTGCAAATACTTGAGCACATCAAAATCAGAACTACGTTGAATAAGGGGAGAATTAAGATAAGCATCAACATCAGATTGTGCACCCCCAACAGAGTGAATTATCGGCCTCAAATTGCTATGACAAGAATCAAAATAAAATACTAATTAATAACACAAAAGTATTAATTATAAGTAAGCTAGAATAAAGCCAAGTAGAAATAACAACCTCAAACATGTCCAACAACGAAAACTGGGTTGATGAAGAAGAAGATGAAGCACGATGGGTAGATGAAGCAAGAGAAGAAGTATAATCGGAAGTGGAAGACGTGCTGTAAAATGCATAAAGCTCAACAAAAGCATCATATACGCTTTGCACCTTCTCCTCCACCTCAATAGGAACATAGAGTAAGTTGTACAAGTTCCTCACAAACCGAAGTTTGTAACGAGGATCGAGAACAACAGCAACAGAGAGAATAATAGAGTGATCCGACCAATACTTATTATACTTACCCATCATGTCCTTACACATAGTACGAATACTATAAACAGAATGATTATGAGCTACAACCAACAACTTCTCAATTGCAACAATGTTAGCAAAATACAAATTTGCAGTAGGATAATCAGAACCAGAAAACAGATTGGTAACCTCATTAAAAGGTTCAAGAAATTTGCAAACAAACTCAATAATTTCCCACTCAGATGGAGTAAGCCCATACTCAAAATCAATCTCCCTAGTTGAAAACAGATCTAAAGCATGTCTAACTCACAATGCACGTTTCATCATATTATAGGTGGAATTCCACCTTGTACACATGTCATATTTCAGCTTACCAACAAAATTACACCTTGCATCAATCACACATTGTTCAAATTTACATTTCCTAAGATCGAACCTTCAATGTAATTTATCGCTTCACGCAACTTAACCACACTCACATCAACAGTTTTCATACCACATTGAACAATAAGATTCAAAATATGCGCACAACAACGAATATGAAAGAATCTACCCATACATGGCAAAAGACATGATGAATTCAAATCGATTTTAAACGAGCAACCATAACATCCATAGCGGTTGCATTATCAACAAATCATAGATAACACTTTACCCTCCAAACGCCATTCTTTAATCAACCCCAAAACAAATGCATATATATCGGGACCTCTATGGGGGGGGGGAAATACCTAAAGTTCAAAATGTGTGACTTCAACACCCAATCATTATCAATATAATGTGCAGTAAGAGTCAGGTATCCACGATTAGTAATGGCAGACCAACAATCGCAAGTAAAGCAAATACGACTACTAATTTCAGCAAGTTTATCACGCAATTTCAACTTAAGTTTCTCATTCTCCAAAGTACAATACCTAAGTATTGTATTCCTAGATATGTGTCTCACTTTAGGATTAAGATATGAATGCAATTTTCGCAATTTTTCATGCTCAACAATACGTAGAGGATATGCATGACACAACACGGCTTCAAAGAAACAATTGACAATAGACCTTCGATCAAAGGCGAGAACCACATTCAGGATTTTCGAAAGAAACGACTTGTATGCAAAGACAAGACTTTATGTGATTAGTAGCATTAGACGTACCAAAACTAGGGTCCGCTTTATACTTAGCTTTTTCACAATACCTACATGTGGCAAATGTCTCCACCTTACCTTCCATTTCATCCTTACCATTCACATATGAGAACACATAATGATCCCAAATGGGGCCCTTCTTCCGTCTTCGGGAGGTCCAAATTTCGCTTTGTCTTCTTTAAAGGCGAGTAAGTGCATTCGAACCACTAGTGTCCCGATCGGAAGCTTGAGAAAAAAAATCGATTAGTATAACTAAGTTAACTAAAAGAAAAAAAAAAGTAGAAAGAGAGAGAATTACATGTATGAGAGGATGGAGGAGTTCGAAGGCTTTCAAATTGTTGTTCATACGGATCATCCATATCTAAAAATACAAAAAATTAAAAAAGAGCTAAGAATAATTGACAAAAAAAAGAGCTAAGAATAATTGAAAAAAAAAGAGCTTAAAATACATAAATCATTGGTGGTCAACGGTGGTGGTCAACGGTCTTGGGTTAGGGAGGGTGGTCGGGGGTGGTGGTAAACGGTGGTGGTTAGGGGTGGTGGTCAATGGTGGTCGGGGTGGTGGTCAACGGTGGTGGTCGGGGGTGGTGGTCAACGGTGGTGGTCAACGGGTGGTGGTCGGGGGTGGTGGTCAACGGTGGTGGTCGGGGGTGGTGGTCAACGGTGGTGGTCGGGGGTGGTGGTCAACGGTGGTGGTCGGGGTGGCCAATGGTGGTCGAGATGGTGGCCAATGGTGGTCATAGGTGGTGGTGGTCGGGGTGGTGGTCAACGGTGGTGGTCGGGGGTGGTGGTCAACGGTGGTCGAGAGATGGTGGCCAATGGTGGTCATAGGTGGTGGTGGTCGGGGTGGTGGTCAACGGTGGTGGTCCGGGGTGGTGGTCCGGGGTGGTCAACGGTGGTGGTCAACGGTGGTGGTCGGGGTGGTGGTCCGGGTGGTCGACGGTGGTGGTGGTCGGGGGTGGTGGTCAACGGTGGTGGTCAACGGTGGTCGGAGATGGTGGCCAATGGTGGTCATAGGTGGTGGTGGTCGGGGGTGGTGGTCAACGGTGGTGGTCCGGGGTGGTCAACGGTGGTGGTGGTCGGGGGTGGTGGTCAACGGTGGTGGTCAACGGTGGTGGTCGGGGGTGGTGGTCGGGGTGGCCGGGGTTGAGGTGGTCGAGATGGTGGCCGGGGTTGAGGTGGTCGAGATGGTGGCCGGTGGTGGTCGAGGGTGGCCGGGGTTGAGGTGGTCGAGAGATGGTGGCCGGGGTTGAGGTGGTCGAGAGATGGTGGTCGAGAGATGGTGGCCGGTGGTGGCCGAGAGAAGGTTGTTGTCAATGGTGGTCAACGGTGGCGGTGGTGGTGGTCAATGGTGGCAATGGTGGTGGTCGGGGCGGTGGTTAGGGGTGGTGGTTAACGGTGGGGGTAAGGGGTGGTGATCGGTGGTCGGGCATTGTGGTGGACAGTGATGGTGGTTAGTGGTGGCCAATGGTGGTCGGGGTCGGTGGTCGAGGTGGTGGTCGGGGCCCAGGGGTGGGCCGGGCCTGGGTTACCTAGGCATGGATCGGGAGTGGGCCTGGGCATGGATCGGGGAGTGGGCCCGGGCATGAGTGAGGGGTGGGCCTGGGCATGGGTCGGGGGTGTAAGTGTAACCGTATTGAATTCGGGTCGGTCGAGGTGGGTGGTGGATCCGGGTCGGGTTCCTAGGGTTTCTAAGGTTAGGGTTTTGAAATTGGAGGGCAGTCATATAATAGAGATAAAAAAAGCGAAAAATCCATATAAAAAAGCGAAAAATTCATTAAAAAAAGCGAGAAAATTCAATAAAAAAAGCGAAAATTCATTAAAAAAAGCAGAAAATTCATACTAAATTTCATAAAAAAAACCTTACTTAATTGCATTTTTATTAATTTCTAAGGTGAAAAATTTAAAACGATCTACAAATAATTTAACAAATAAAAAAGGAGGAAATTCATACTAAGTCACTAACTATTTACCCCGTTAAAATTTCATAAATAAAAACCTACTAAATTGCATTTTTATTAATTAATAAGGTGAAAAATTTAAAAGATCTGCAAATAAATCAACAAATAAAAAAGCAGAAAATTCATACTAAATTACTAAATATTTAGTCGTTAAAAATTCATAAAAAGAAACCTACTGATTTGCATTTTTATTAATTAATAAGGTGATAATTTTAAACGATCTACAAAAAATTCAACAAATATAAGATCAGAATTATATTTTAATAATTATTTAGCCGTTATAAATTCATAAAAAAAGAAAAATTAAACAAATGAATGAAGATAATATACGAAATCCAACTTCCAATCCAAAAAAAACAACAACAAATATATAAATCCGAATCAAAATTTCGTGGTTCAAAAGAAAAAACAAAAAAAAAATTGAAATTTGAGTTCTTAACCTGGATAGGTTTTTCTTCGAACTTGAACGATGATCTGTGTTTCGACTCGTCAAACTTCAAGAATCTCCTCTTCGTGTCTTCAATCTTCAATCTTTAATCTTCACCCATTTTCATTCTTCTCTTCGTGTGAAGAAATGAGGAGAATTAGAGTGTAGAAGAATCGAAAGTTAAGAGGCGAAGTGACAAAGAGTTTTTTTTGAAGATTTTGAGTTTGAGATCTGAAATGGTAGAGACTATAGAGCCGAAGAAATCAGAAAGAAATGGTGTGTGCGAGTGTGTGAGTGTGTGAGTGTGTGAGTGTGTGTGAGAGAGAGAGAGAGAGAGACGAGTTCCTCTTCCTCGCATCTAGATTCTAGGGTTTTTTTTTTTTTGTATTATGTTTGTGTTGGTTAGGTTAAAATTAGAGTATTTATATGGAGGCAACTCAGGCAAGGCAATAATAGGTTTTTATTTGGGCCAGCCCAACTTCCCAAACACCCAAGTCCCAAACCAGCGAATGTTTATGTGATTAGTGAACCGTTTTTTTTTTTTTTTTTTTTTTTTGACGGGGATTAGTGAACCGTTACCAACTTACCATTTACGCATTTACCACACCGTATTATTATTATTATTATTATTATTATTATTATTATCTTAAGCATAGAAATTAGTTAGATAGAATTATTATTATTATTAGGAAACAACATATTATTATTATTATTATTATTATTATTATTATTATTATTATTATTATTATTATTATTATTATTATTATTATTATTATTATCTTAAGCATCATTTATATATTTTTTAATATTGAACTTCTTGGCTTTTATGATTTTGTGTTGATTTTAATAAATTATTCGTGTGTTGATGTTATGATGTACTCATGTACATATATCATAATGAATAGGAAAATTAGTCTATACTCGCATGTGTAGAAAGTTAAGAGAATAAATCAAAGATTATTATTATATTTATATGATACATACGTATAGTTATAAGTCTTTCATTATTCTTATTGGATAACAAATTGTTTCGATTCAATTAGATGTTTTGAGTTTGAGAGTGAATAATTGAATATAGCTTAATGACGCTTGACTGCAATGGACCATCAATTTATATTGGATAACAAATTGTTCTTATGAATGTACCATCAATTAGTGACTTATATACTCAAAATGCAATACATATATCTGCACAGTATACTGATCTAGTTTAGCCTAATGATTAACCAACTACACTGATTTTTGTCACATTATACTCGTATTATATTAGCTTGCGTTTATCGACTTTAATCATCATCATCATCACCACTAAATTATGATCATTCACCATTATAAATCATCACCACCTTGATCATTTATTAGTTTATACTCACATGTGTAGAAAGTTAAGATAATACATCAAAGATTATTATTATATTTATATAATATAAGTGTACGTATAGTTATAACTTATAAGTCTTTCATTGTTCTTATTGGATAACAAATTGTTTCGATTCAAGTAGATATTTTGAGTTTGAAAGTGAATATAGCTTAATGACGATTAACTGGAATGGAGTATTGTTATTCTTAACAAACTTATCGACTTATATTGACACGTATTAATCTAATTCAATAACATGTTTACAGTTTTGAAATTGATTTAACTTAAATACTATTAACTTGAATGCAGGATTGATACTTTGTAATTGTATGATTCTATCAACTTATTATAAGTCACTGATTGATGATACATTCATATATCTCATCCCATGACAACTTGCATCAATTGAATTAGATGTTTTAGTTATGAAATGAATTTAACTTAAAGACTATTAAACTCAAATAAATGATTGTTATCTTGAATTAGTTTATCGACTTACATTGGCCTGTTTATTAATCTCATCCGACAACAACTTATTCTAATTCAATCAGATATTTTTAGTTTCAAAATTAGTTGAAATTAAACATAATATAATATAGTTATGTTGAATCAACTTAATGACTTATATTTATACATCCATCTAATCCAATAACTACATATTAGTTCAATCATATGTTTTATGTTTCAAAATGCATTTCACATGAAGACGACTAACTCAAATATCGTATTGTTATTTTGAATTAGCTTAGCAGCTACCATTGGCACATTCATTATGTACAATAATAAATACTTGGATTATTTAAGTAGATGTTTTTTGTTTCAAATTCCATTATACACTGGAAGACGATTAGCCTAATGATTAACTACTTATATTAACTGATTTATAAACTAATGCATCATTTCCAATCATCATCTTCATCTTTGACCACAACCAATCACCAATTCATCATTGATAGTTACACATTGGAAAACTATAGAATAATGAAGAATTTAAAATTGAATTTTTCAATATCAGCCAAATGTTGAAACTTTAATAAAGTAATTTTACAGAAAATATAGCAACTTCAAAATGCGCTTTTGTAGACAAATATAGATAGGTCTCTTGGTGCTATCGTTGTTTTCAACAAGTTTAACCGATGTGACAAAAGTTCAACTGAGTTGAAATTCCCTGCAATGAATAACGGCTTGACCCGAAGCGAGACCCGAAGGGAAAAGTTGTACATGGCATAACCGATATCAATTTTCACACGAGCCGATGCGGGTTTACCTAAGAAACTGAAATTAACTGAATCCGAACCGAAAATAACCGTTTAACCGATAGTAATAGGTAAAAAGTCAACTGTTTAAACCAAAACTGTACGGGTCAAACCAAAAGACAACTGTAAACTGAACTGAACTTAACTGAAAATTGAATTAACCGTATGGATTGAAACCGAAACCGAAAAAGTTTAAACCGAATCAATTAATCTCAAAAAAATAAACTGAATTAACTGAACTGAAGTCAACTGAACTGTTTGGTTTGAACCAGAACTGAACTGGTTAACTGAATTGACACCTCTAGTCGCTGACATTGCATATGTCCAACCGCCAACGCCACCTCGAATTCTTTTTAGTCAACCACGAATTTTTCAAAATTGAATCATTAATTTAATGTTCATAATGGTTCATGACTTGTGAACAAAAATTGCGGTACAGGTCAAGCTCCTATATAATTACTGCAGAAAATCTCTGAATCAATAATTTGTCTGAGCCCTGATGGTTTGATCTCCTGCACCAACTGATTTCCTTTTCTTGACCCAAAAAACCTATAGTTCTCAAATATATTCCATTGTATAGCTCATAAGTGAAGTATAATCCATAAATAGGATCAATTTGTGCAACAATCTAGTAAATCGTTTTTGCATAATAATTCAAGCTTGCCAGCATGGCAGCATCGGAACACAATTTAACTTGAGAAAACGTCGACTTTTATTTTTCATCAACTTTTTCTAAATAATTTATGTATTTTCAGACAGAATATTTTCGAATTAATTCCATCATCTATAAAGACTAACATCATTATCTGACTGTTGCTTCTTTGACATTCTGATATCAGGCCGGAATATGCTCACTCGAGAATGGAATATAAATGGCAAACTGTAGCCAAACACTAGCAGGAAATCATCTTCAAGGAAAACATAACAGCAGAATATGATCATCCCCGGGGACGTCACCTGAGCTGCCGAGCCATTATATTGAGCATTTTTGTAACTGACATAGTACTGACCAGCAATTTCAATGAAGCTTAGATCCATCACTGCATTTCCAGGTTTTGACAGCATATTGCAATATTTCCAACATGGTAAGCCAATACAAATTCTGTACGATCACTGCATCTGAATTCCAAACCTTAATATACGTGCCATCTGCTCATAAGCAGCACCTAGAATTCCAAAATTAGTAGAAAGACTTGTAAGTTGTACCAATGAGCCTCTCTCTTTACACAATGCATCATCAAACTTCAGATACTTGCTTCCCTTTACCTAAAATTCCATGAGACAAGTGACTCGCCTAATTATTTCTTCTATTGGTACCAGCACTAGGTGAGTTATGCTCAGTTAGAACCTTAATGACATTAACTAAAGCTCGCAAGCGGTCCCATATGTTCAAACCATAGAGTGCTTCAACGAGAGATTGCTGAAATTCAAAGGCATGATCTGCAACAGGATACTGCAATGGGCAAGGAAACAATTTAGTTAAAGAATTACGAAGGCACCTATTGTGAACGAAGTGTCAGAAGTTTATAATATACCTGAATGGGTTTTGGTATTTTAGTTTTGATGTATGGCCACCATCTATCTTCAACCACTGATTTTATGACACAGCAGGCCCTAAGCCCCTCAATACCAGCAAATCTTCCAAAGCCACTGTCCTTTACCCCTCCAAAAGGTAGGGACTGCAAAGGATTTTAAAGGCATGTCAACCAAATTGGAAACAAATTTAGAGAAACAAAGACACATGTAACTATGTAAGGTACCAACTATTAACAACCCGCCGAGTAGGCTGTTATAAATGGTGGTGATAGTAATAACTAATCCCTCCATTTTTTTAGTTGTTTCACTTGACTTTGTGCGCTATTCGTATCCTAGTTTGACCATACTTTATTATGTGAATTTTTCTCAATGTATATTTTCAAAACCTGAACTTTTAATAACTTTTACTAATAAAAAATTATACATATTGATGGTCAAAGTTGTATGTTGGTAAACATGACAAGTCAACGTGGAACAGCTAGGAAAACACACAAAAAGTAGTATGTATTTTGTAAGGAAAGTCTCATGCCAATGTCCATCATAATGCAACTCCATCCCCAAGTGTCCTTCAAGGATGTGTTTTTCTCTATTACTTCCCCTTTTCACGCTTTACTACCTCTAGAGGTGGTATTAAGTGGAATAGAAATTCATGAAGAAAACACATACTTACAGATGGAGAAACATTCTGGAAAAATTGTCATGGGACTAATAATAATTACATGTATTACCACTACCAGGAACCAGACTGGCCTAATAAGTAATGAATAATAAGAGTATAATATGTATAGTGAGAGGCCCCAGCTACATGTATAATAAGTACGACAGTTGGTGGAAACAAAATTAAATAACAGCTATTATGCCAGGATCCAAAATTAGATACTGAACTTTGATTATTACGAAAGTAATGGTACCTGACACATATACGACGATGCAAAGTCATTAACCGCAGCAACTCCACAATGTAGTTGTGATGTAATCCTCTTGGCTCGACTCTGACTCCCAGAAAATACTGCGCAGCCAAGCCCATATCTAGAGTCATTTGCCAGCCTGATGGCTTCCTCATCAGAACTAAATTTCATGATGGGCATGATTGGTCCAAAAGCCTGGAAAACACCAAATACTATACAATGAGATGAGTTACCAAGTGACGAATGAGAATGCGGTAAACTAGTGCAGAATTAACATAAAGTTGGTTTAAGAACTCTCGCCGCTATCAGTACAACTATCAACATCTACACTTGCGTGATCAAACCTCACAAGTAAAGCACATGCTTTATCAAAGCTTATGTTCGTGATGAAGTTTACTAATTTCAAATATCATTTGATCCTGATCTTGGTACGATATATGCGTGATTTACCTCTTCTTGCATAATTTGCATGGAGTGGTTCACGTTAACTATGACAGTTGGTGGAAAAAACTGATCAACAGCGTCAGTACCCAAATTCCCGAATCGCCCACGACCAGCAATTTCTGCTCCTTTATCCAAGGCATCAGTTACAAGGCTTTGAAGCTTTTCTGCATGGTCTTGCATACAAATGGCTCCCATATCATATTTCCCTGCAAGAGGTGGGCCCTGCAGAGAGCCAAATTACACTTCAACCATGAGAATATCTATCAAAGTTGTAAAGCATTAAATCAAACGAGGAGAGTTGTCATTTTAGAGCCACCATTTACAAAAGGCTAATGGAAAGCTCATTTTCTTTTTTCTGCAAAAATTATTCAGGTCTTTCAGTCAGGGTAATTGAAAATATCACGATGAATATCAGGCATCACCTACTCAAGTACTTGTTACAACTACACAAAATAAAATCATTTGAGTTTAAAACTGCAAACCCACCGCTGTAACAGATTTGACAATCTTCACCACCTGAGCGACGAAAAGCATTGTAAATATCACGATGAACATAAAATCTCTCAGCCCCTGCACAATTCTGTCCACTTGATTGAAGAGAAGCCCTAACAGCAACCTGGGCAACCTACATCATGAATGTATACTTCTGGTCAATGAGCAAACCAATCATGTTGGAGTTCAAAGCAGACCAATTTGAAACTGACATAGCTCATAAGATACAAAAGAAAGCTTCCTTACATGTTCCACATCTACATCTTCCCACACAATAAATGCATCTTTCCCACCCAGCTCAAGTGTCCCCGGTATAAGTGTCTCAGAAGCCTTTTTCATAATCTGTTTATGGGGGGAAAACACATCAGCAAAGCATTAAGACTTGGATACCATGAATTTCTTTCTCCACTCATAGAGTGAAAAAGGAAGATAGCGGTGCAGACTATAGAGAAAACAGATCCCCATGAAGTCTTATCTATGACTTCAAAAATGCTTTAGCCTAAAAAAATGATAGTCAGACGAGCATACCCAGGTAAATGGAAAATATAAGATGAAAACTTTATGGAAACTTTAAGTTTGGAAGTTTAATTCTCATTTCATGATCACACTAGTAAATACCTGTCTTAGAGTTAACACATAAAAGACAATAAAACAGTTTTAGAAAGCAATTATCCAACATAAAGAGAAGAAAAAGAAGAAGACAGAAAACTCGATCCTAGAAGCATCCAGATGTAAATAACATACCATCTTACCCACACCAGGTGAGCCGACAAAAATGATCTTGTCTACTGAAGACACCAATGCTTCCCCTGTTTCAGCAAACCTGCCAAGAGAATTACAATTAGAGAACTTAGACGGTAAATGACAAGCTAATTGAACAACAAGAAAAAATGAAGCAGAAAAAAGAAAGAAATAATGCATACCCTGTAATAACATCAACTAGATTTTCAGGAGCTCCCACTGCAGCCAAGGCTGTTTGTATTATCCGATAGTAGAAACAACCAGACCAACTAGCATGCTCCGAAACCTAAACCACAGAGAATATTGCTGTGAAAAACATTAAAAAGGTCTGCATAAAGAGTGCCTCTTTACTTGACATAATTCAATTTCCAAAAATCCAATTTTATGGTGCAAGAATAATTGTGTTTGTGAACAGCATGCACATAAGCATTTGATAGCATGAAAAGTAGATTAGCAGGATGAGAAAGCATTGGGACCCAAGAATCAAAACTATCACAGCAAATCGAACTTCAAAGTTTGAAATGAGAAGTCAAAAGCCAAGGACATGTTGAATTGTAGAGAAAATTAGTTGTGTGTTATTGTGTTTGTCTCTGTCCATTGTCTACCTCAGCTTCAATTCTTTGGTTATAAGCAAATTTAAGAATATATGAGCTCTGGTTTCTAGTTCTAGGATTGAAAAAGGCAGGCCCTGTTAGAGACCAGTGGGATAATGGCCATAGGGGGAGGTGAGCAGGTCTCACATGCCCAACTCGAGCACAAACCAACGACAGCATTTGAACAAGGGGGGCTAAGGGCATACTGATGCACCAAAAATGCAGGTTTTCTAGGCAAGTTTCCTATTTTTGAACAAGATCTGGGAGTTGATTGTCATCATCACTAACGCAGTTGTCTACTACTAACCAATGTGTACTTATTCATCAGCTCTGAGTTGATAAAGAAAATGTCTATAAAACACCATCCACCCACTCACCCCAAGTCTACAGGAAAGCGAAGAGTTTTTGTGGTTTCAAGATTTTTTATATGGTATAATACCTGTATCTAGTTACAGTTTGGGTCAACTCAGAACATAAAAAATCAGACAGCTCAGCAACGCAGGTGCTGGTCGTTCAATACAATGGGACCATGGGAGCAGTCAGGAAGTTTCACAAAGTTAATTTTGTTTGAGGGTAACCACTTTCTCTTTTTCTATCTTCCATTGATTGTGGGGAGGTGGGTGAGGGAAGGAGACTTGGACAATACCCTTTCACAGATTGAGTTTTGTTCTCAGTATACAGGCTGATGCCCTTCTATTGACAACAAAATACTACAGAATGGATTTTTTTTACTATCAGATTGCTTATATCAATCACGCAAGGGCACAAAGCACTTCTGGATATGGCAACAGGTCCATACATGACAAGGGAAGATAGACCTTATTTCAAGGGAATTTCAAGTATATCCAATTTCATAAAAGATCCATTATATGACTTGTTAGCTTCCGATTTATCTTCCATCTCAAGAAATTGCCACTTCCAACCTATACCTATAAGGCTTCACTTCAGGCTAGTCATACAAAATAAAGACCGCAAATACTTTTGTTCACACCCAAAACCAGGCCGAGTCCCCTAATTGAAGCTCGGAAAAGTATCAAAGGAGCTAGTACATCTGAGAGCATAGGAGGTATGACTGTATGAGTAATAAATGCACCAATCCCATAGGTCAAAACTCAAAAGTTAAAATATAGCATCCTGCAAGTACAGCTACTTACCTTGATAACGATACCATTTCCTGAAAAGACTGCAGCCAGCATTGGATTAAAGATATTATGAAAAGGATAATTCCATGAGACGATAGCACCAATGACTCCTAGAGGATAAAATTCTACTTTGGATCTCTTGTGAAGCATTGACCTTCCAGAACTCCTGAAATCCAAGATGATAAAGGAGAGTCTCAGCAAAGTGAGCTCTGAAACTGTAAGTTTAAACAATTGCTAAAAGTTGATATGACAGGCATCAGCTAGTGGGTTCAGATTGGTTTGGTTTGGCTTCTACTTTTCCCCAAGCACCGGTGCATCTTTGATGGGCAAAAGTAAATTGCAACAAAAGTGAGAAGCATGTCATGGTGATAATAACAACAAACAGTAATCATGCCATCCAAACTTGAGTTAAAAAAAATCTCCACCTCCACCAAAAAAAACCTTATCATCTATCCATAAAAAGATTGTGTTTGCCTGATATTAGAGTGTTGAAGAAATTCACAGAATTTTTTTCCAGCTAGCATAAGATAAGGAATAAAAAACCATCATGAATGAAAAATACCTGTATTCTGGCTTCAGCCACTTTTCCCCCTTCTGATATAAGCCAAGTTAATTTCTCACATGTTGTCATTATCTCACCCAAGGATGCATCAATCATTGTCTTTCCAGTATCACGAGAAGAGATCCTACAGTCAGCATACAATAACAAACTTAAGTACACCATAACAAGTACCGAATCGAACCTCATTCCTCAGAGATCAATCTGGATCATAAATACAATATTCACAAACATAATGTTCAGGTGTTGTGGCACGGAAGCCTATATGTGGACTCTCTGTCACATTTTTTCTTCTCACTATAAGTTCAATTACACAAACTAGACTACACGAAACCGTAACATCTTAGACACCATAACAAAGCTCAAAACTTGCAGATATTCAGAAAATGTAAAGGCACCTTACCATGAAATTTTATAGAAAATCCACAAAAATTTCTTCGTGTTCAAGCACTTGAAAATCACATTCCGAATTAAAGAGAATACAGTTGTCAGGATATTATGTAAGGAAAGGCACCTTCTAGCTGTACAAGACAAAGACCACATCTTTTCTAATCAGACCTTAAACAAAGCTATATAGAATACAAGATATCACAAGTGGACAACTTGATCTTCGAATGTTATCCGACAATGATATGTATAGTGTAGAGTCTCAGAAAAAGGAAACAACGGAGAAATTCTTTTCCCTTGTTAGAGTTGTTACGCAGCTTGAAACTCAACAGACTCACAATCAACTGAAAGAAAATAAGTACCCTTTAGATTATGATGCAGGCAACACCACTCAAGATATCTCATATTCAAGTTGTATTCCAAACATATGAATATATATACCCAAAATTACAAACATTATGTGATTCTGAAGCTAAAAGTTACAGACATGAGAACAGCTTAAGAAATGATCGAACTCTACAAAACTAAACAGTTTTCTATAGGAACAAAATCAAAGACTTAAACTCAAGTAAAACTAAGAAAATAGGATATGACTAAGAAGATCGTACTCGCATATAAGATCCTGATGCTCGATTATATATTTTAGAAGTATACGCAAAAACTGTCGTCTTTGCTTAAAGCTACTTTTGGCCCAAATCTTCTGTGCTTTCCTTGCTTGTGCAACACGTTCTCGGACCTGATGACATCAATAGAATTTTATGTAATCAATAATTAGTAACTAGCACTTGAAAATTAATAATCTACTCTATCAAAATAGTTACTACACTCTTCAAAGACATCTCAAAATAACATTCATTAAACATATCCCAACATTATCATATCAGTCTCTCACTTATCAACAAGCATGTTGCCTGGAGCCCATGGATTTACAGTTAACAATTGGTTGGCTTGAATTCAATATCAAGAAGATTGCATAATCACTACAAGGAACTCATTCTAAATAGAATTTGAGGACCAACTAGATTATCACAGCACTAACACTGACCTCATCAGGCTTCAATGCCGGAAAGAATCCCAAGTATTTCATTGTCGCTGGTTCATAGCATTGCACTTTGTCCTTCTGTCTTCCCCTTGTCGGTATCTGCTCAAAAATTTATAGGGTAATCATAAATGCGAAAATGCAACACTTACTACAATGCTACACCTAATCTAGCTCCGGAAGAAAATATACTAATCATAAATGCCTGATCCACAAAGTATCAATATCAAACAGTTCACAGCCTAAGTAAGTTTGGCATGCTTATACTTCTGCTATCGAGTTGCAAAAGGTAAGCACGAATCATAAATTAGGTTACCGGACGCCAAAGCAAAATTCGAGATTTGATTTACATATAACATAGTTTTGCTTGTTCCATATTCTTCACTTCAAATCCACAATCATTTTGTTTCCATCAAAAGTCAACCGAACAAAATGATACCACGCCAAATGCTTCCACAACTTACTCAAAACCAAAAAAAAAAAAGCAGCAATTCATCCACATTTCCAAAATACAGTCCACATTTCACCAATTCAACTCCAAAATTGATCAACAACTAGCTAAATTAGGAATAATTGCAAAAATCAAAGCGATTCAATTCAAAACTCACATAAATAAAACTGTTCTCCTTAGTCTGACTTCCATCATCAACAACTGCAATTACATCAACAACAAAAATCGAATCAAAATCATGAACTTTAAAATACGAAATCAAATAAATTGAGGAGAGAGAGAGAGAAAGAGCACCGTCGGAGACATCGACATCGATAGAAGGAACATTGGGAGGGATGAGCATTAATAAGAATTTGCAAATGGCGTAAGCTAATCCAAGCACTAACAATGGCCACCAAAACGCCATTGTTGCGATGATGATCTTCTTCTTCTACTACTGCTGCTACTAATCCAAAGGAATTTGTAATTTCAATTTTGAAAACCTAAAAAAAGAAGAAGAGAAAAAGAAAGATGCAATGTTTTTGATCCAAATAGATGCCTTTGTTGTTTGAACGATACTAGTGCTACTAGCCTACTACTAGGTGACAAACATGTTTTGGAGCGAGAAACTATGTTGGCAACAGCACTCTCAAGACTCAGACCACTCCCTAGCTCTTTTCCGGCATCTATTTATTGTTCCTTCAGTTTCGTATAGGATTTTTCACTTGTATTTTCGGTTATGTTACTTTTTTTTTTTTTTTAAAGGTAAGGAAAAAGAAGGTTAGGAGGCCCCACACGGCGGAGGCTCACCTTATCGTTCTGAGAATGTGAGAGAGCCGAACTAGTACAATCAAGTAATGAGTAATGAGTAATGAGTAATGAGGAGTTAACTAAATGCCCTACATTAGGTTATCCGTCACCGCCACAAGTTTCTTCCCCGTAAACATGATTGATATCCCAAGTAAAGGAGAGGAGGAGCTAGTGAATATCTTGAAGAAGATGACTCATCTGCCAGGGAGGAGACCAAAGACCTTTTAGGGCATTGACTACTAGGAGGTTATCACCTTCGATGTGTAGATGAGAGATGTTGTTCTAAAGAGCTAGTTGAATTCCATGGTGGAGGGCCATCGCTTCAGCCATGATTCCATGAAGACAGTGGTATTGCCAAGATTGAAGGAAATAGCTTGGACGAGGTTTCCTTGAGAGTCTCTGAGTATGACTCCAGCAGCAGCTGAATTATGACGAACAGAACCATCAAAGTTGAGTTTGAATTGGTGAGGGGGAGGCGGCTCCCAAGCAACTGAAATAGAAGAATGGTAGGAAGATGGTGGTGAAATAATGGGAGTGGAAAACGGGGTACGGGAGGAAAAGCGGTGATCCACTTGCCGTCCCGAGGACCATTCGAGAATATAGGAACTTGGCTTTATGGAGGATCCTATGAATGTTAAGCGTACTTTGTCGAAAAATAATTTCATTTCGTTCTTTCCAAATACTCCAAATGAAGAAGATGAATTTGATTACCATGGATTTATGTTTTCGAATTGTTGAAAGATTTTCCAAAAGCGGGGTGTTACTAAAAGTGAAGGGTAGCCAAGCTTTAAGTTCTGGTAGGGTCATTAGAGAGGAGAGGGAAGGACATTCCCTAAATAGATGGTTTAGAGTCTCTGGGTGACTATTACAAAGTGCACACATATTAATAGGAATGATCTTTCGTTTAGCAAGGATATCACGGACACCTAGGACTGTTATGACAAATTTGCCATATGAAGATTTTCAATTTAGGAGGGATGTCCAGCTTCCAAATCCAATGATATTGCCATTTAGGCCTGTGCGAAGGAATGTTGTGGGTCAACCAGGTGGCAGATTTAACTGTAAAATTGCCAGTAGAGCTGGGACCCCAGACTAGCTCATCAGGTATAGAGTTGACAGGGATTGGGATACCTTTTATTAAATTAATGACGGAGTGAGGAACTAGAGCCCGAAGTTTGTCGTAATCCCACGTTCGATTTGGTAAAATGAAGTCTTGAAGTAAGGTGGAGGGTACCACCTGACTTTCATTTAAATTTAGAATGGATAGAAGATTGGTCTCCGAGCACCAGTTATGTAACGAGAAGAGGATTGTGGCGCCGTTCCCAATTTTCCATCTTATGCCTTTTAGGAGGGTAGGTCTTTGGAGCATGATTTTTTCCCATATAGTAGAATCCTTAGTTTTACATTTATAATTAAAGAACGATTGAGATGATAAGTACTTTGATTTAACCAGTTTAACCCATAAGTTGGAGGAGTCAGTGAGGATCTTCCAGCCCAGCTTAGCTATAAACAAAGTTGTTAAAATCGAGATTCTAGTTTGAATCGAAAACGACCTATAGAATCGAATCGTAAAATCGAATCATAGAATCCTAAGATTCTACAAACACGTATAATTAAGATATTGCACTCAATCTTCATTAAATATGCTAATATTATAAGTTAAAAGACCTAAAAATTGGAAAAAATAGTTGTTTACCCACTATATTAGCAATAACTAACAATATATATATCTATTATTTGCTTTGTTAGCATGATTTAAATTTGCGATATTTTTGCTAGTCAACAGAAATGTATAGAATCGTCTAGAATCGTGAATCGAATCGTCTACCATATTTTGAATCGTAAAATCGTAAGATTTTAAGATTTGAATCGCGATTTTAATAACTTTGGCTATAAAGGCTTGGTTGAGGGGGAGCGTTTTTCTTAACCCCAAACCTCCTTGCGATTTAGGGGTGCAGATTTTATCCCAAGCAATAAGAGGTATTGCGTTCTTATCTTTAGATTGTCGCCAAAAGAATTGACGATGAGTTGTGTCAATAGAATTTGCCAAATCCTTAGGTAGTAGATTAGACGCACAAGCATATGCCGGGATTGCCTCTAGGTTGCTCTGAATAAAGGTGAGGCGCCCTGCTTTGGAGAGAAAACCTGCTTCCCATTGGTTAATTCTTTGATTTGTTTTTTGCAAAATTTGCTTGAAGTCGGATTTAGTGGGCTGATAGGAACTGAAAAAGACTCCAAGATAACGACCCAATGAAGAATTAGGAATCATGTTAAAATGGCTAGCCAAAGTCGTTCGCCGGTTGGTGGGGACGAGTTTCGAGAAGACAATAGATGATTTATGGAAGTTAATAAGTTGGCCAGACAAGGCACAAAAATCATCTAAAATACTTTTTAAATTTCTACAAGCTGTGGCGGATGCTTTGCAAAAGATGAGGCTATCATCGGCAAATAAGAGGGCTGGAATATTGCTTGATCTGGGATGAATCTTTAAACCAATACCCGAACCTCTTTCTTGACTCTTAAGAGTTAACTTTCGAACGAGAACTTCCATACAGAGAATAAAAAGATAAGGCGATAAGGGGTCACCCTGGCGAAGCCCTCTAGAAGGTCGGAACCAGGGGGAGGGTTGTCCATTAACTTTGATGGAATAGGAAACATTAGTTACGCATTCTTTCACCCATTGGACCCAGATGTTTGGAAAGCCAAAGGTGTGAAGAGTTTGCCATAAGAAATCCCATTCAATTCTATCATAAGCCTTTTCCATGTCTAATTTTAAAGCACACCAGCCTGTTTTATTGTGGGACTTTTGAAAGGTGTTAAGTGCTTCTTGAGCGATTAAGAGGTTGTCACGGATTGATCTGTCTTTAGTGAAAGCATTTTGGAGTGGGCTGATCTCCCTTTGGAGAATAGGACTGAGCCTACTAACAAGAATCTTTGAAATTGCCTTATAAATCGTATTAATTAAGCAAATTGGGCATGGGCCAGGCTGGCACGCAGGTTGTTCAAGCCCAGCCTAGCCCGTTGTCCGCTAAGTGGGTCGTGGGCCTATTGTGTTTATGATTTTTTCCCCAAACCCGGTCCGGCCTGGCACGAGCATGCCTCAATGCCCCGTGTTTTGGACCGTGGGCCTAACATCTATTCTCTTTATTTTTAGTCTAAAACTGCAGAATTCAAAAAACCTAAAACACGGACTAGGCCTGCAGGAGGCACGAGCCTGTCCGACAGGCCGTGCCATGGGCAGAATTGCCATATGTCAAGCCGGGCCCGGAACGACATGCTACTAATAGGCCCGTGCCTAGCACGGGCCGCTATTCTTCAAAGCCTGCGGGCCAAACCCGTGAATAGGTCCGGCCCGACCCATGCCTAGGTCTACTAGTTAGACACAAGTAAACGAGTCCAAGTAACATAGATTTTCCCAGTCTCGAAAACACATATTTGTTCATTTATATATTTAGAATGAACAATATATTATGTTTCGAATATCTTATGGTGGCGAAATTTTATGATCAAAAGTTAAAAGATTTGACTCTGAAAAGTAAATTGAAAGTTTATTAAGAGATAAGAGAAGTATTTCTTTCATCTAATTTTATTTTATGGAACACTTTGACTTCCATGTATATCAACCTAATATTTTCATCATTAATTTCTCAAATTATCTCATTGTAAAAAAATCATAAAATATGAGATATTATAACATTTTTAAATGTTAGTCAAAATATTTTTTCCCCAGGATTGATATATAAATAAAATGTAACTCTTTCTTTTTTTTAAATTAATTCTTCTAGTTGTTTTCATCATATCTAATGAACATATTAGATCATTAATATCTTTAGTTATATATCTAGGATGTATGAAAAAAAAAGATATTATGACAATATTATTGAGACAACCCTTGTCACACATCCAATGAATACTACACCACAATCATATATAAGTCTGGATGCATGAAGGACTGTTCGTGGGTTGGGTTGGTGCGGTTTGGGATGTAACCCAAACCAAACCGCAAATATACGGTTTGTCATTTTTCCAACCAAACCGCACCACACAAAACGGTTTGGTGCGGTATAAACCGTTTTTTCATCGCGATATGAGTTTTGTAATCTAAGAATTAAGATTTTTTTCATCCACGGTAGGAGCTGAAGATATGTGAAAGACCTAAAAGAAGTAAATAAACTCTACCCTGATCTAATCTTATGCCTTTTGTCTAGTGTATTTTTAAAATTATCAAAATATATAAACTTTTTTTTTTATAAAAATCGTTTAAATAGTTTTATGCGGATTATGGTGAGGTTTGGTTTTACAAAGATTCAAACCCAACCCAAACTGCAAACCGTGGCTTGCTTGAAATCACAAACCAACCCGCAATTTTAAAACAGCAAACCAATCCAAATCGCGAAAAAACGGGTTTGATTATGGTTTGGTGCTTCCAGACCACACTCTGTACAATCCTATCAACATGGCAATTAAATGTAATAATCTAGAACATCTAAAGCCCGTGCACAAACAAGCTTATGAAAAATACTAAATGAAGCTATTGGGAGGAACTGTCGATTTATCTCTTTGATGTACAAAATTTGTATATTAAGGGGCATTATAGTAAAATATCATTAATATTAAGTCGTATGGGTCAAATATGCAGTTGTGACTTACTTTTATATATATTTTAAAAATCACAACTTAATACAACCTATACGACTTAATATTGATAATTATTTACAATAATGCCACTTAATGTACATCATGACTGGATATTGAACCCCAACAATGTACAAAGTATCAAGGAGATTAGTTGGCAATTTCCCCTTATTGGAGTACCATTCACATAATGAATAAGTTATAGGAAAAATTGACATGGATAATCCCAACTTTCACCAGTCTTATCAAAATAATCCCAACTATGGATTATTCCAGAATAATCCTAACTTTTGAAGGGATTTTCCCAAAATAAACCAAACTATCACCTTTCTTGCCTATACTAATCAGTTTAAAGTCTATAATATATAGAAAATTAATAGTTCGGATTATTTTGAGAAGGTACCCTCTAAAGTTAAGATTATTCTAAAATAACCCAAAGTTGAAATTATCTTTAAAAGACTGTTGAAAGTTGGAATTATTCATGTCAATATTTCCTAAGTTATAAACCAACCAACCAACCAAATTCTCAGTATTTGGGCCCTAGTTTTTTTTGGAGGGGTAACACCTAGGATATCAATTTCGTAATGAATGAAGTGAGATAACTAATTTGTATTAAAACATTTTTAAATCAAAAGAAATAAGAGGGAAAAGACAGAATAAAAGAGTGAAGAAGAATTGATTCGGACGCGAAGCTGTCGGAGAAGGCAAGACGAGGTCTTTTGGTCTGTCAGCTTGTCCACTTTTTTCTCACGTAAAACTCTACGGACGACAAAAACACTACTTATTTTTTTCATTCCATGCACTTAAGTTGTGATCATTATCATTATCTTCATCGCATAGAGAGAGGAAATCAAAAGAAACTATGGCAGGAGGGAAGAGAGTGGGAGTAGCAATGGACTTTTCAGAAGGCAGCAAGAAAGCTTTGAGGTGGGCATTGGACAACTTGCTTTGTAGCGGCGATCATCTCATCCTTATCGTCGTTCGCCCTGAAAACAGTTATGAGTCCGGCGAAATGCAGCTCTGGGAAACCACCGGCTCTCGTACGTACATACTCTTGATCACTCCGATCCCCCTTCTTTAATTTTTTCATCGTATATAATATCACTTCTAAGCCAGATCTGCCTAGATCCTAACAGTTGTGAACAAATCATGCTCATAACGACGATGATTGGCTATCTGGTTGATAGGTAATTGGTTACACCAGGTAGGATATACAATGGTTGCATATAATGTGTTATGTATGATAAGTGGGAGATGGAGCACGTACAATATATTAGTGGGTGAAGATTAAATTCTATATAATTTAGTGGGAACAAATGGTCAAGTTTTTAAAAAAGAAAATACTACAAATCTAAATAAATATTCAGAAAATCGAAATTCAAGTAGATAGGGTCAAATTATCTCATACATAACAATATAGCTCCACGTTGGATTAGTTCTTGGGTTATGACTTGTGCATGAAAGATTGCAACAAGCTATTGAGTCTTATCATATGAATGTTGTGTAAATCTGAACAGCTTTGATCCCTTATGACGACTTCTCAAACCATACAATCATGAAGAAATATAAGACATCACCTGATGCAGAAACACTTGATGTGGTGAAAAATGCGGCTCAGGAGAAACAGGTTTTTTCTTACATTTTATCCTTTAGTTATCATATACTCCACCCACAACAGTTTGTTCCCTTGATACTCCATCATTTATGAGATTGAGCTCTTCATTGAACAGATTATCCCACTCTTGAAGATCTTCTGGGGAGATCCTCGCGAGAAGCTATGTGAATCAATTGATAACATCCCCTTGACCTCTCTTGTCATCGGAAACAGAGGACTCGGTCCACTTAAAAGGTTAGTTTTTTGGTTTATAAATTTCTACTTTGTGTATCATCTAACGAAATTTAATTCACTTGAAAAACGATATATGAACTGCCCAAATCCCGATTCTGTCTTGAGACAGGTTTTTGAAATATGGCAGAAAAGAAACAGGATCATCTATTAAACAAGGAAGACAGATGCAAACAAGCAGGCTTTCTTACTTCTCTTCTTGTTTTCTTTGTGCAGGGTTTTCTTAGGTAGTGTAAGCAACCATGTGGTGAACAATGCATCATGCCCTGTAACTGTCGTGCACTAAGCGATTTCATTCCGACTGAATCTGATCTGCTGTTTGGTTTGGTGGTGAGACGTGAACATCCGTTGGCTATTCCGAGTAGTCTAGCAGAGTTTCATGTAATAAGTTCTGTTGTTTGTAGAAATGTGTGACAGTAGAAACGTTAATCTGGAATAGGCATGCTTTATGATCAACTACTATTCTACTGTAACTAATGTTTCGGTTTACCCATGGAAGGGGAACTTCTTTTACCTCCACTTGTGACAATGATATGTCTTTGTTTAAATCTTAATGTTCAAATAAAACTCACTTGATCTTGCTACAGATTCCACTCATTCCAGTACATACACCCTACGAAGCAAGGAAACATCTGGGGCCTGAAGTTTCCTCATTTTTGAAACCTTACTGAACCTGAAACCCCAATTGTTTCCATGCTCATGAAGCCCAAAAATGACTCGAATGCGACACTTCCACGTTTCCAAAAAGTTCCCGTTTCTGGAAACCCAACCATGTTTTCTGCTACAGCATATACCCAAAGTTATATTGGAGCATACATGCTTAACTCATCGTTTGTCCACGTAGTTTTGCTAATTCAGGCCAAATAACATGTTCGTTCCATGTGTATAAAAATACTTATAGAAAATGTAAAGTGCACCAATCAAATTATATTGGACATTTTTCTTTAGAAAAAGATGAGCGTGCATACATTATTCTGGCAACTTGAAAGCAACTCCTCTCAAAATTTCTATGCAGCAAGTAGCCACAAAACTTTCAGATGGAACTATCGAAGGGATCAATCATGGTAAACTAGCTACAAGAAAGAATGAATATAGTTCAAACATTACCATTCTAGCTATTAAGACTACACCGGTGCAAAATCAGCATGGCTCAGGAGTGAAGATCCCAAATTCCCAATGTGGTTTTCAGCCAGAGTTGCCCTGGCCTTTGTTTTGATATACACCCTCCAAATATTCCTTTGCTCTATGGACCTTTGATTGGAGGTAAAAGCTCCCTTGCTTAGCATTCCTCTCAAACAAAACATCGTATTTCTGCACAAATCAAAATATTGATGACAAGGAGATGTTCAGATTATCAACATATATTTCTAACTTGAATATCATAATTCTGATTTTCAGCAGATAAATTGTTTTAAAAGACAAAAGACACTGACATTTGAAATTTCTTCCCAAGCAGCATTCTCGGGAACTCCAAGAATCTGTCTTGCTTCTTGCTCGGTTATAGCTTGACTTGCTCTACGAACTGTGTTCTGCATTGCTTCTTGTGCAGCACCAGTTTTAGAGGCATCTGCAGTAAACAGTTTCAATAATTTTGTAAACCATGATAGCTGGAAATGTCCGACAACATATATCTTTACATGTCCATATTTCTTCACATATATCCTAATATAGAATAGTGGAGTAGTCAAACAACAGTCTATGTACCAGGTACGCACTTACACTCGTAACCACGTTGATGCTACTTCTTTTAACAAAGTAAGTTCTAATAACCCGAGATACTATGCAAGTATGCATATGAATTTTGTGACTGTAGAATGAAGAATTACAAAAGTACATTATCAACCAACCATAAAATAACATACAGAAACTGTGTAGTTTCTCCATCATTCTGTGCAACTTAGAAAGACAGATTTCTATATTAGTAAGTTATACCCATAGAAGAGTGTTGACAACTTTCAATTCTCCTTTATCCATGCATTATCTAGGTACTGCATCTGGACATTCCAACAGGGCATTACTATGCACTGGCATGTCACAAGCCCAAATCAGCAGTGTCCAATCAAAGCACAATATAGCGAAGAACCATCCCTGCAGAGTTGCCAAGACTTCATGATGCAGCTAGTGAGACACTAATAGAAAAGGTAAGCTCAACTTATTGACTCAATTTCTCTACCAAACTTGTGAAACGCACTGGGCAGTAGAGGAGGAAACAAGACGATTAGGCTCTAAAACTTATTCGTCAGAGTCTAGAGTCCTGACAAAGTAGTGCACTGCAGGAATCTATAAAGTTCTCATCAATTTACTGTTTACAGAAGATACCATTTCCTCATCCCTGAGAAACCATGTTAAGGACTGCCATAGTGCCATTATCAATTAACATACCTCTCTTCCTCGGATTCCTGCCCTGTCTCACCCCAACAAATAACAACCAAATGTAGGTACCTTTCCAACATTACAAGATGTATCATCTGAAGGATAGAAATAAGTCATACAGACCAGTACACATGAAAGATTAAGGATTCTAAGATAAACAAAAGCTAAGGCCCCTTGACCAGTAAGGAAGTCCATAAACCTTTAAATACAACTTAAAAACTTACCATTCAAACAGATTACTCACTCGTGATCGATTGAAAGTTATTGGTGTCTGTGTTGACGATAATTGCTTATTGTGTGACTATTATCCTCAGCTACCACTCATTTTTTGAGTGTATTTATAGTAGAAAAATCCTTGATGCTGTGAAGGATGGCTAGCACTCTGAATTCCATTTAACGGGATTATAGTGTTGGTCTGCGAAGAACAGGAAGCCTCCAGTTTTATCAGAAGATACTATCTTGCTGTGATGGGAATTACAGCTTACTTTGGGAGGAGATGTAGAAACAAGGCTACGATGGCAACTAATCTTCAAGGAATAAGGATTAAGGAGAGAGAGCACATGATAAGAAATTATATAACAGAAGGTACTATGAAACCAAACTCTTATATCAGAGTGATTATATGGGAACATAGACGCCATACATATCTATTCCATCAACTAATTAAGCTTTCAATTCATTGAGAAGGGTGGAGCTGGAGGATCCTACCGCATTCTACATCGTACATTCTTCATTCTTCCATTCTCTTCCCAATCGGAAAAAGAAAACCCAAGTAAAAAGAAGGTTCATGACAATGCAAAAAATTCCAATACCATTCTACATCTGTACATCATACACCTCCCGAGAATAACCTAAACCCCCATCTTAATAAAAGAAAACGAAACGGGACATACTAACAAACGGAATACGGAAATTTCCAAACATTAAAGTGGTACTGAGACATATGTTTTGTGTAAATAACATTTTCATCTCATCAAAATAAGATTCTCCTTAATTCCTTCCCTTCTATCAACTATACCCCTAAAAGTGGATATCAACTAGCTTAGTTGGTTAAAATCTTAGTCTTGGGAGGTGGCGTCCAAGACCTGGGATCAAATCCCGTCTACATCAATTGCCCTTGTGGCTCTCTCTACACCAAAACAAAACTATACCCCTAAAAAAATGCCCCAAATACTCCATTTGAAGTTCCATTTAGGAACCCACTTACCAATCTAACATCCCATCTAAACCACCCTCATGTAAAACAAATTTACCCAAAATCATAAAGAATTGGATAACAATGGGGAAATTTTCATTAAGCAATAATAAACAATTGGGTAAAATCATATTGTTTGTAAAAATCAGAAGATTTAAAAAGAAAAAATTGAAATGAAAGAAGAAAACTTACTGACAATAGCTTGACGATAAGCTTGACTAACTGCACGAATTAACACCCCAGAACCCACCACAAGCAATTGGGCGATTATTCTTGCTGCCTGCCATCATATTCATACAAACAAATTACCCACAAAATAACAAAAGAAAATAAAAATATAGAGAGAGAATTTCCTGCGAAAAAAAGGATTTAATTGGGACTGAAAAAGATACCATTTTTGGCTTTGATTTATCTCTCTCTTTCGATCAGTGAGCAAATTTAATAGTAGAATAAAAGGCGAGCTGAAGAACAGAAGAAGAGAGAAAATTTCAAAGATTGTTGAAAGTTATAAATTTAGGTTTTCTTTACACTTTTCTATTACTTTGATGTTCTTCTCTTCGTTTTGTTAATTTTCTGGTGCGAAACTTGGCGAAAGGGAAGAGAATAGAGAGGTCCGGCGGGCGAGAATGGAAAAGAGTTGATTTTGTTGTTTGTTTTTCTTGGGCAGTTATTAAATCATAGTATTATATTTTGTTGGGAATTACCCCTTTTTTTTTTTTTTTTTTTTTTTTTTTGGAGAAAACGAACCGGCTGGGAATAACCGGACCGAAAATGAATCGAACCGAGCGAAAATAAACGGGCGAAAGTGGACCGAAAATAAAGACAAACGAACAGGGCTTAGTTGTATTAACCCTACTTGGTCTAGGAAAAGTAAGACTAGCTTTTACTTGGTTTTGCCATTGGGGCAGCCAGCTCTTACGAAGGGTTGGTATTGTCTGCCAGACCAAATGGGCCTTGGATGGCGTGCATAATAGCGAATGGCGTGATGCCATGTGTACAAGATTGCTTTATTGTTGTTGTTTTTTTTGTTCTGTACAAGATTGCTTTTTTTTTGTTTTGAAGTAAATAAAAAAAACAGCTTATAATTTTTTTTAAAAATTACAGTAACAACTATAATTTTTTTAATCTATAAATTGAGCCAAATTTGATATATTTTACAATATTTTGTCCCAACCTACTTTTCTTTCTAATCACTTTCTCCTACCTAAAATTATTAAAATGTATATAAAATGATTAATATATTACTAATTAAAACATGAATACGAATTATGTACTCTATATAAGAATAAAAACATTTTGGATAGAAAAGAGAGTATATGATGGGGTATAGCAAAAGTAAAAGAGAAATAGAAAACCCAAATAAGACTAGCTTACCCATTGTGAGATAAAAAAGATGAGTTTGCGGAGAGTTAGTGGGATGTGAGGTGTAAGAAAGAGGAAAGGAGAGAGAATCGAAAAAATAAAAAGACCAATAAAAGCTCACCCACCCATTGTACATGCTCTTAAGTAGTAGATGCTTGACATGCATCAATATATTTTGTGTCTTTGCTCACAAGAAACTGCTAAAAAGCATTTCTCTTCTTTATAAACTATACACTTTGAATTTCTAAAAAGTTGGATAGGGATACTTTGTATTTTAGGCTATTTTCGAAATGACCCTCACCTTCTTGCACCCCTATTTTAGATAACTCCAACTTATAAGACGTAATTAAAACTTAACTATGTTGGAGACATATATAATGATAAATAGTCTTATATAACTACTTACGACAATCCCCATTTCTTTCAAAATTTTCGTTTGTATAACCTAATATCATAAATATAATTTTTTTTATAGAAAAAAGTTAAGTAAGAAAAAACTATGATGTGTTAGATTTGTTCAAACTTCAAATGATAATGTGGGTGGCAGTCGAGGATCTTAATTGGGGTTATTAGGGCCCGACCCCCATAAATTTTGTTGGCATATTGATATATAATAATATATGTTTTATTAAATATTTACAATTTTTGTAGAGTTATGACTAAGGATTCAACTATTAATATAATATTCAAGCGCTCAAAATCTAGCCCTCTTAGGTTTTTGGTCCAGGATCCTCCTTGCAAAATGTAATTATGTAGAACTATTTATCTATGTAACGTCGTTTCCTAAATCGTTAACTTTAATTACAATCTTCAAGTTCAGAGTTACCTAAAACGAACGTTCAAATATGTAGGTCATTCTAGAAAAATGTTCTAAAAGTCAAGGTTGACTCATACAATTTCCCTTAACTTATTGCTCCATTGTGACCATCTTTTATATTTTATTGGTAAGAAAAATATACTTATATGAGATTTCTTGAAATTCAACTTAATACATACTTTATAATATCAACTTTTTAAAACTTGTGCTTACCATATAATAATGATCAACATTCTGAATTGACAAGCATAAAGGTCAATCTGTGTTAATCGGGAAAAAGGATTTTTTTTTTTTTTTTTTTTTTGTTGTTTTATGATTTTTTAAGACTAAAGCCAAAATAGCTTAATGATGGGACTAGAGTATTTGTTTGGCACACGCCAAGCAAAGATGGCAAGTCACATTTGTGTTGGAAAAAAAAACTAGCTTTGAGACTTAAGACCGCGGCCCGTAACAGGTGGCTGACCCAATAAACAACATCACCGGGGTCGAACATACATACTTATTTCAAGTCATCAAGCAAGTGGCTTGGCCAACAAGCACAATTATTTAGAGTTAGTCTCGTGTTAGATGTTTTGATCAAAATTTCTTTTTCTTAGACTACTTAATTTTTAATTTATTAACTTTCTGAGTAATTTTTTTTAAAAGAAAGTACACGAGGCCAACTAAATATCATTTAAAAAACTATTCAAAGCTATCGATATGGTAAAACTATTAAAAGCCAACGATATGGCTAGAGCGCAGCTTCATTGTCAATGCACTCTAATTTATGGAGTAAGATATGACAGGCTAATACCATTCCCCGTGTTAAGCTTTTCTATATAATTATTTAACGTTACAAGTTTCCTACTATCTATATAACTTCTATAAGTTTTCTTACTATTTATTTAGCTAAAACATTGATCTGTCAATAAATTTTCATTTTTATTTATACTGGATGGCTCGAAGTTGAAGTCGTCGAAGACTAGTTTTTAGTTTTCCATGACAATTAGCGGGTTGTAACCTTTCACTTGGTTGTATATCTAGGGTTAATAGCTTCTTCTTCCCTCCCTTCTCATCAGAATACCACTATATTATCCCCCTCGCAATCCCTTCAACTCACCCTCATTTTCCTTTTATTGGGATGATTTGACTTTTATTACTCCCCTAATTCATTACCCCAATCTAAGCAACCCCTATAAAGACTGAGGATTAGGATATGGGTCAAAAAACATTAGACCTGGACCCTAACCGGACCAATAAGGTGTACAATTAGACCCATACCCCTTAAAAACACAATAGTTACAATCATTTAAGCATATTTGAAGATGTAAATACCATTTTTCCCTTTACTATATGAGGAATACAAACAAAAGTAATACATTAGCATTGAGAATCGACATCTTCTAGTTGGTCCGACCCCCGAGGGGAGCCCCTAAGGCCTAAATTATTAGCAACAACATAACAGCAAATTATTAAATTCGTTAACTCGAAAGAAACATCCTCGAGTTGAAAGAGCACGAAGCTATGAACCAAACAGGCAGCTCACAAGTCACAAGACAACAACCTTAGCTTCAGCATGAGTCTTCACCAACAACGTTACATGAAACCACTATAAGTAAATCAGGCCTTGTGAACTCCTGGTTCTTTGACAATGGTCACTGGGATATGAGCATTACTCATCACATAATTCGCCACACTCCCCATTATAATCCTGCATAATTTAGCCAAATTTACAAATTCAATATGTTAATTAAGGAATAATTGCTTTAACTAAACAAAATGCTGTAATTAAATACATGGACTGATAAATGAATAGCAAAGAACCTTCGTATGTGAGAAAAAAATTGCATGGTGATCTTTTTTTTTTGCATGAAGTTTTTCAATTTAGCGGCGTCTAGTTTTTCAAATAGATAAAAAGACTCAACCACATAGATTGATACCCATATTTCTTCCCATTGGTACTATAAACTGCAAAATGATACTACATCTTAAATGTTTTATTGGCATCAGATGAAAGGGGGAGTTGCAAGGATAGTAGTATAGTACTTCTTAAGAACTCTTTTTTAAAATGCTTTTGGGCACCGATTCAAGGAGTTCTGGGTACCACGAAGGCTGTGTTATACTGTTATATACCAAGTTGGACTAAAACAATTGGATATCAACACTTTGTCCCATGTACAACCTACGTCCTACCCCAATTCTCCCACCTCCATAACGTTTGATATTATGAACTAGACCGCCATAGGAGATGCGGTAGTTCTCCTGTCTCAACTGAGCTACCCCACAACCTTACCTCTAAACTACAAATTATTTGAGCACATTGAGACACCAAGACCTACACTCGACCTAGACCCATACAGTTCAGATGAACCCGCCTTAAAACTGTACCAACTAAACTACTCCCTAATCCCCAGGTGTGATTTGTCTTCCAATATTATTTTAAGCAATTGGCCAATCTTTGTAAAATAATTCTCTACCAAAGAAAAAGAATCTTAACATTAAAAAATGATTTTTTATGTCACTTGAAAGGCAAAAATTGATCTGATCTCTTAGCAACCACAAATTCCAGAATTCAAAATATAATAATACTCCACAATATCACTCTCCAATTAGAATCTATGCTACAATATATTATAATTTCCCAAATCTTGTAAGATGCAAAAAAACATGCATCCAAATCATCTCCTCCAATACAATTATACAAATCATCCAACTAATAAATTCATAAATGAAGTGAGATTATAAAAAAAAAAAAAAAAATATATACCTTTTAAGACCAGTGAGTCCTCTGCTACCCATGACCAAAGTATCCAATTTCAGATCTTCAATTGCTTCCATCAGCTTCTCTCTTGCATCTCCCCAGTATACTTTTGCTACTATAGTAATCTTCATTAATCCCAAAAAACAAAACAAAAAAAAACCCTCAATTTCCACAAATTAAATCATATCACCAAAAGTAGTAAGTAATCCAAAGATTTAACTTTTTATAACCTCTTTTTGACGAGAAGCAGTATCACACATATCAAGAACTTCAATATCAGTCTGAACACCGTACTTTTTCAAAATATTAGGATCTCTGAACTCCTCCAATGGAATAAGTGCTGCAAACAATCAAATCACAACAACAACATATCAAACCAACAGATCGAATATATAAGATGAGACTGATCTCGAGGTGTGATTATATTATCAGTCTAAGTAGGGTGACGTAAAAATCAAGGTTGGCGTAGTTGGTTAGAGACATTTCTTCCACTTGTATGATAAGGGTCGATTCTTGCCTGTTACAAAGTGGGATCGCCAATTTCCCCCACTTGTGCGACGGATATTTATCTTAACTTAAAAGAAAGAAGAAGTAGAGAGACATACGAGAACCAGATTTAGCCCAAAGAAGGTGACGAGATTCATCATGAGAATGGGGTTGAACATGGATGATGTATAAGGTATCGCCTTTATCAGCTAAGTTATCAATAGCCCATTGAAGAGCACATTTGCTGCTTTTTGAGAAATCAACGGCTACTCCGAATACTTTAGCTCCTGGCATCTTTGTTTGTTAATAATTTGCTTGATTTTTGATATTTGATTTTCTCTCTCCAATTCCTTTTCTTTCTGAATGAATGTGACTGAATGGATATTTGAGATTTGAGGGTTTATAAGTGAAGAAGATGGGTTTTGTTACTTCTTTCTCTGTTCTAGATGCTTTGCTTTAGCTTAGTTTGGACACGTTTTGACCTCTTTTGCGTGTAAGCAAAAGATAAATGAATATAAGTGCTTTTGATATATATATATATATATATATAATATTTTTTTTTTCTTTTCTTTAAGAGGTAAGTTGAACGGTTGAAGTCCGTCGTTGCAATTTGTAGGGGCAATTAGCCAATTAGGGACGCCCACTGCAAGGGGTGAGATTCCATTTGAGAACTTGGGATCAAAGGTAATGTCAATATTATTAGGCTATTAATTGCTGTTCGCTTTTGATATATGTAGTTCTAAAAGTTGTATATATGTATGTAGTATACTTTATTTGTTCTAAGATAAGTAAAACACTTCTCTCGAAAAATCTAATACGTAAAATAAAGAAGTGTTCCACTTATTTTAAGAACAGAGGAATTATTTATTTAAAAGGTATAATTTTGAAAATTGGTAACAAAATTATGCCTTAATCAGTATTTAAAAACTTGAATAGACCTGGTTCACAATATTTATTGTGCACAAGGTATCGTATGATATAACCAGTTTTTATTTGCTGTATTCAGTTTCTGTTTGATGTAGTTAGTTTTTGTAAGATATAATCATATTTAGTATAATTAGTTTTGGTATTATATAGTCAGTTTTCGTATGATAAACTCGATTTTCAGTTTTTGTGCGATATAGTTAATTTAGGTTCACAATAAATTATTGTAAACTCAATCTATTTAAGACTTTCTTATTATTAATATTGAATCATTGTTTAAATATTTTTTATTCTTAGCTTTTTACATATGAAACCCAAGATTGGAAAATGATTCGAAGGGAAATTAAAGCAAAACATGGGGCGTGGAAAATAAGAATTCGTTCTTCTTCCGGATGCATTGCTCAATGGTTTGCGGGTCAGTTCACGTGATGTCTGTTTACTGTGCACGACATTTCCACTTGGAATTGGATAGCTTATGATGTTTGGGTTGAATAATACTAAGCTTGCTTCTTAAAACAGATTTTTTATCATATACTTCTTCTATTTCTTAATAAGTGCAACATAAAAAAAGTGGAGGAATACTAAGGAATGTAGAGAGAGAAAGTTGAGACCACAATAGAGTAGAGTAATTCAAGTGATGAAACAAAAAAGTTGTGGTCCCCTCTTACTTTTTTTTTTGTGACAAATTTGCAGGCCCGGCCCTGAGGGGTGTTTAGAGGGGCAATAGCCCAGGGCCCAAGACTAAAAGGGGCCCAATCCTAGAAAAAAAAAATTCACTGGCAAATTTTTGGAAAGGGACGTGATTGAAACGGAAGAAAGAGAAAGTGAGAAACGTCAAACGCTTCTTCATCTTCTTCAATTATTCTCTCTCTTTCCAAGATCTAAATTTAATCTTCTTTTAATTCCCATAATTTTCTCTAAATACCATTAAAATCATGGAAAATTTCCATAATTCCCAAAATATAGTTGTTAACCTTCTCTTAAATATAACAACAGAAATTTTTTTTGTGCAATTTAAATAGGGGAAAATTGCATTTGTATAATGCATAACTCATAAGTTTTACTCTCAAATTCTCAATCAATTGAAGTTATTAAGAAATTTCGAAATTAAGAATTTTTTTTGGGAATTTTGACTGTCTATGTTGACTGAAGATTGCGATTTGAGACCGTCGAGTGGGTGTTTTCAGGCCCGGTTTCTCTGCCTCACGCCATCACCGAAAATTCTACTTCTTCCTTCCCCAAAATTCAGTTTCGAAGTTTTCTATTCAATCTTATTCTATTATAGCAACCCAAAGAATTAACAAGAAAAAGAAGGAAAATATAGATTACTATCATTTATCATGTCATCCAAGCATAATGTATCAATATTCTCTCTCTTGCGAAACCTGTGGTGTTATTTGTTTCATGATCTTCACCATGAGTGTGTGGCGCCGGCTTCTGTTTGGCGTGCCTTGTGGTTTCTCTTTATGAATTGTCAAGAAGGTTTTTATCCTATCCCTCCTCACTCCTGTGTTCTCAGTTTCTCAGTGTTCACTCATGATTGTTTTCTTCTTAAACTAATAAATAATAATAATAAGTGTATAATGGAGTATGACATATGCTTTAAGCTATACATTATAGTGTTGGGTAATATGTTTTGCTACCTAGCAGATTAGCATAATGCTTTGTAATTATCTATTTTAGGATGCTTTGGAGTTGATTAATTATAGAGATATACAACTTGTTTATATTTTGCGATGTGCATTTTATAATATACCTGATTTTATATATTTATCAATCTAATTTATTCTAATGTCGATTGTAACAACCCTGAATTTCCAATATTTCTAAAAACAACTTAATATAAATAAACTCGGAAATCCAGAGGTGCTACGCCGCGATAATTAGTAATAATAACCGCAAGGCTAATGGTTCTAATTAAAATAATTAACAATAAGTTTAAATAATTATTACAGACCAACTTAATAGAATGTAAATTAATTATTACAAACCAGAATATAAATCTTATAGTCAAATAAATAACAGCGGAAGTATTTCTAAAGTCTTATTAAATCGAAAGAGATCCAACGCACTCTTTAACCCAACCGGAGCTAACTATCTTCAAGTCCATGCACATTAAACACTGTAATATCAGCCAAAGGCTGAGCAAGATTTAATACTGTAATAAAACAAAACTATTTAATGTGCAGGTAAGATATATAGGAATATCTTACAAATTCATTTGAAAGCTGTACAGATTATATATAATATATTAATTTTCTAACAACATCAGATCCAACCTTTCTTTCTTTCTGAACCATTCTGTAAAACTTTCAAATATAACTTTTCGTAATCTGTGAGTAGGAAGTAATAAAAATCCAATGAGCTAGCTAGGCTCACTAGATAAGGTAAACACCAAAGTCCCTAGTATGCATACCCCTAACTTGATAACGTACCAAGAAGGAAGACAAATGTCAAGAGTATTGATCAATATACTCCCAACTACTAAATAAACGGTTGAGACACTGTTAACTCAACATACTTCCATACTCGAGGAATACCGCTTACCGGCAACCCCACATTTTCATTAAACTTGGTAACATTGAGGAACTTCCTCCTTTTAATATAAATCTTATAAATAATCTCATAACCTCTTTCGACATAAATATCGAGAATAATTTAAATCTCAAAGTATAAACTTCATAAAACAATCTCATTGTTAAAATAAATTTCCAAACAATGTGAAAATATTTCTGAATTCATCTGTACAAGCAAAGTAAGAAATCTTACCTTATTAGCAACCACAGTCAATAAATCTCAATCTCAAGTCAAATGTTCCTCTACGAACCCGCAATCTACAATATAATAATATAGTATAAGTCACTAGACTATACTTCATATAGTTCATCTAAAAAGAGCACAAGCTAGTTAATAGGCTTTCACTAAACTGGAAACAACTCAACTTGTCACAATCTAAGAAGTCACAAATTAAAGTTCATAGATTAAAAGTCAATGGAAGTAACCTGAGCAATAAACTTGGATAGTCAAATAATAAGGATGGAGTTGACTCTAATACTAAAAGTCCATATCCAATAATTTTAGTACAGATAGCAGTACATTGTTTTTTCTTTCTTGTTTGTAAAGGAAGTAGAAAGCAGCACTAAACTCTTGACTGACTTATATCGTGGGTTCATCAAGTTATATATCTTGAATTTAGTAAGCTGATTTCAAGAGAATATGAGCTGCACAACCATACCATTATAGTCTAAAGTCTTAAATAAGCATAACATTCAACCATACGACAATATCTCGACAAAGCCAGCAAACTAAAACTAAGGTAATTTGATTATATTAACAAAAGAAAACATCTTTGCTTTTTATCATAGAAGGAAGCAAACGTTATAACCTTAAACATTGCTTTTACCGTGCAAACTCCATCAAACTAACATCATTCATTTACTTAAAATAAACGCCAGCCATAACTAATCACAAGTACAACACAACAAGAATTTTAGAATGAATCACAATAATCATAATTTTACAAGCTATCTCGAAAATCTAATACCCATATAAAACTAAACATCAAACATGAATCAACACACAAATTTCGTATAACAAAATTTCCCCCCAATTTAATTTTACCAAGAACCTTAACCTAACAAAATCCCAATTTCAGATAATCAACCAAATACGAAATTAAAACTTAAGACTATGACTTACTTGATTAGGGAAAGTAATAGGGTGAAATTACTCTCTAAAAGAAACCCCAAAAACGCTATTTGATTTGATTCACGACCCGAAACCGCAAAGCCAAAACTCGATTCTCCCTCTTCAAAATACCCCCAAAATCAAGATATGATAAAGATGGATGGACAGAGTTGATGTTTGATGGTGGTTAATAATAAAATTGTAGCTTTAATGGAGGTATTTGTTTGGAGAAAAAGGTTGAAGAAAGAAAAGGAAGGTAAAGGGATTGAAACGTGGTTTTGGTGTTTGGGAATTAGGAGCAGTACAACTCCTACTTTCTTTTCCTTTCTTTCTTTTTTTTTTCTTTTTTTTTCTAATTTCCTCTCTCCTTATAATACTAACAACTAGGTATTGGGTTCTAACTTAACCTAGTAAATTTAGGAGCTTATTTTTGACCACTTATAGGAGTAAAGTCAAAGCTAATAAAAAAAAAATTTAAATATAATAAAAGAAATCTGAAATTATTTTCATTAAATAATTTAATACAAATAGTTACTAATTGGGTATAAAAATTACGGGGTGTTCAATCTACCCCCCTTAAAGTAAGTTTCGTCCCGAAACTTAAAGTATTACACAAATGATCAAACTAATACTCTTGTTTCTAAAAACAGATCATTAAGTCTATAGGTCAGCCAACTACTATCACTTGAAATATAACCTCAACTTGCATTTCACATTTCTTATAGATAAATTTAACACATAAAAATAAATCATAAACTCTCTACTATCATATGAATGTTCATACTATAACAAGCAGGCATGAAACACATCAAAGCTTTATTAGAAAACTTTCAATCACACTTGTTATCATAACAAATTTCAAGACTAACGCATGAAATTAGCATGAATTCTACCCCCCTTAAAAAGGGAGTTACGTCCTCGTAACGAAAAATTTTACCTAGTTGAAGAGATGGGGATACTTAAGACGCATAGCATCCTCAGCTTCCCAAGTAGACTCCTCCGAGTTGTGGTTTGACCACAACACCTTCACAATCTTTGTCTCCCCTTTGCGAGTCTTTCGGACTTTGTGATCTAGAATCGAACCGGAAACTCCTCATAAGTCATGTTATCATCTAACTCGGGAGAGACTCGGGCTGTAGCACATGCGAAGGGTCACTAATGTATCGCCGCAACTGAGAAACATGGAACACGTTATGCGCACGATCAACGCCTGGCGGCAAGGCCAATCTGTAAGCCACCTCTCCTATTCTCTCCAGAATCTCATACGGGCCAATGAACTTAGGGCTCAACTTGCCCTTCTTCCCAAATCTCACACTCCTTTCATAGGAGAAACTCTAAGCAGCATCTTCTCTCCCACCTGAAACTCCTCATGGCGACGATGCTGATCACCATAGCTCTTCTGTCTATCTTGTGCCGCCTTCATTTTCTCGCTGGGATGAGCTTTACCTCGCTCAACAGTCTCCCTGAATCATCTCTGGACCAATCACAACAGACTCGCCAATATCACTCCAATACAAAGGAGTACGACGGTACGACCATACAAAGCTTCAAATGGTGCCATCTCGAATGGTAGAATGGTAATGTTATTATATGAGAACTCTATCAAATCAAGCTTATCCTCCCAAGAGCCCTGAAACTCTAAGGCACAAGCCCTCAACATATCCTCCAATGTTTGAATAGTGCGCTCCGTCTGACCACCTGTAGCAGGTTGAAAAGCTGTACTCATCTTCAATTTAGTCCCCAAAGCTTCCTGAAGCTTCTGCCAAAAGTTAGACAAGAATCTACGATCACTATCTGAAACAATATCGCTCGGAACACCATGAAGTCTAATCACATGCTCTCTGTAAGCAGTAGCCAATCGCTCATGCTTCCAAGTATCCTTCATGGGAACAAAATGAGCAGACTTGGTAAGACGATCCACGATAACCCAAATCATATTATTCCCCTTTGGTGTTCTCGGAAGTCCACAAACAAAATCCATTGAGATCGAGTCCCATTTCCATGCAGGAACCTCTAAAGGCTGAATCATCCCCTGAGGCCTCTTGTGCTCACTCTTGACCTTCTGACAAGTGTCAAGCATCTCGATACATACTTAGCAACATCAGTCTTCATATGTGGCCACCAAAAACTCTGCTTGAGATCCTTGTACATCTTATCCCCTCCAGGATAAACTGAATACTGCGCTGAATGAGCTTCTTCTAAGATCTTTTCCTTCAACTCAGGAACATTAGGAACACACCATCTCCCCTTAAATCTCACGCTACCATCCTCAACCACTATGAAATTAACATGCTCATTGGCTTGCTTGTCCTTCAAGAACTGATCATGTACTTGTGCTTTTTTGATCTCAACATACAAAGTGGACTGAATCATAAGAGAGTTAAGTTGAGCTCCCAATTGCACTATCTCCACATCAAGATTCTGAAACTCCTCTCGAAGACGATTCCTCGAACACATGGTTTGCAAACAGTGAGAGGATTTCCTACTAAGTGCATCTGCAACAACATTGGCCTTACCCTCATGGTACTGAATCTCCATATCATAATCCTTGATCAGTTCTAACCATCTCCTCTATCTCATGTTCAGCTATCTCTGAGTGAAGATGTATTGCAGACTCTTGTGGTCCGAAAATATCTTGAATGATGTGCCAAGTAGATAATGACGCCAGATCTTGAGTGCAAAAACAACAGCTGCCAATTCTAGATCATGCGTCGGATAGTTCAACTCATGGTTCTTCAGTTGCCTAGAAGCGTAAGCAACAACCTTTTTATCCTGCATAAGCACACAACCAAGACCATTCTTCGAAGCATCCGTGAACACTTCGTACTCAAGGTTTCCGTCAGGTAAAGTCAACACAGGAGCTGTGGTGAGACGCTCCTTCAAAATCTGAAATGCCTTCTCACAATCATCATCCCAATGATACTTAGTATTCTTCCTCATCAATGCAGTCAACGACCGAGCTATTTTCGAGAAGTCCTTCACAAACCTCCTATAATAACCCGCCAAGCCAAGGAAACTGCGAATCTCGGTCACACTCTTTGGAGTAGGCCATTAAGAAACAGCTTGGATCTTTGCTGGGTCAACTGAGACGCCCTCTCTAGAAATGATATGACCAAGAAAAGCAACTTTCTCCAACCGAATTCACACTTGGAGAACTTAGCATACAACTTATTCTCCCTAGGGACCCGCAGAATAAAGGCGAAGATGCTCTTCATGCTCACCGGCATCCTTTGAATAAATCAGTATATCATCTATGAACACCACCACAAACTTATCCAGGTACGGCTCAAGGCTCGATTCATCAAGTCCATGAACACAATTGGAGCATTAGTCAACCCAAAGGGCATAACAAGAAACTCATAGTGCCCATAGCGAGTTCCGAAAGCCGTCTTAGGAATATCATTCTCTCGCAATACGGAGTTGATGGTATCCAGATCTCAGATCAATCTTAGAGAAAACTCCAGCTCCCACCAACTGATCGAACAAATCATCTATTCTTGGCAAGGGGTACTTGTTTTTCACTGTAACATTGTTGAGCTCTCTGTAATCAATACACAGACGGAGACTCCCATCCTTCTTTTTCACAAACAAAACAGGAGCACCCCATGGAGATACACTAGGTCGAATGTACCCCTTATCAAGCAACTCTTCTAACCGAGCCTTAAGCTCTTTCATTTCAAAGAGCGCCATTCTCGTAAGGAGGCTTAGAAATAGGTCCAGTTCCAGGCATCAAGTCAACACTAAACTCAACATCACGTCTCGGAGGCATGCCGGGAATATCATCAGGAAAAACATCTACAAACTCATTAGCAATTCGAACATCTTCAACACGTGGCTCTTCCTTACTAGTGTCATGAACATGGCACAAGTACATAGGACATCCCTTCCTCAAATAGGATTTCAAAGTCAAGGCAGAAATAATTTTCAAAGAAGACCCTCTATAAAACTCATGGATTCCATTAGGACCAACTACAGACACCTTTTGTTTCTCACAATCTATCTTGGCTTTATGCTTACTAAGGCAATCCATCCCTAGAATTACATCAAAATCATGCAAAGGAAAAGCTATCAAATCAGCTACTAGGGTGGTACTACCACACATAATAGGGACATCTGGATACAAAATATTACAAGTTATGATCACACCAGAAGGAGTAGAGATGTCTATATCACAAGTTCTAGAGTTCTCTAACCCTAACTTTTTCACAAGAGGTTCGACACAAAAGAATGGGAAGCACCCGTAATCAAATAGCACATAAACAGGACATCGAATGAATAGAAAAAGTACCGGTGACCACGTTGCCCTTAGTGTTTGCCTCGGCTGGTTCATCACATGAACCTCGCCCATGTTCCTCCTCACATCACCTCGTGCGCCCGAGTAGCATTAGCAGATCCCTCCATTGTGATTAGGTGCAAGATTCCCGGGAGTAGAAGGAGCAGGGACGACTGTTGTTTCCATTCTGAGGTCTCTTATCTGCTTGTGCCCCATTCCTTGAACTCATCTCAGGCCTGAAGTTCCTCGATCTTGGGTTAGTAAAACATTCATAAGCACGATGCCCCTTCCTCCCACAGTGATTACACTCCACCAAATTACCATCACAATCCTTGCCAGGGTGGTTCTCACTACAACGCTTGCAATAGAAAATCCGATCAGTCCTCTGGTTCTGAACTTGGGGCTGGCTACGGGAAGGGGTGGAATTCTGATTGTCCTTAGAATACTGCTGACTCGAACCTCCCTTGTTGTAATTACCACCAGAATCACGGTTCCCAAAATTTCGGTTTTTAGTGAAACCCCCTCTACCTTTGTTGTAACCAGTGGAACCAGATGTATCACCCTTTTCTCGTCGCCCGAGTAGACCCCGCCGGGAGTGGATTTCAACTTCTTTGCAGCTTGCCTCTTCTCCTCAATCCTCTCAAAGATTACAAGCACGAGTGTACACCTCCTTCACTGTAGTATACTCACCAGCTCCCATCCTAGAATGAAGTTCGGGGTCTAACTTCTCCTCGAATTTCACCGCTCTCTCCTGCTCATCAGGAACTAACCCCTTAGCAAAACGAGCTAACTCTTGAAATTTCGCATAGAACTCATGAACTGACATATCTCCCTGCATGAGATTATTAAACTCCGTCCTCTTCCTCTTCCTCTTCCTCATATGGGCTGGAAATAACTCATCACGAATCGCCTTCTTGAACTCAGTCCAACCAAACTCTCTCTCCTCCATAAGCTCTTCTCCTTCCTCATCCACAATCACCTTAGTAGTCGATCAAACTTATTGTGAGTCCACCAAATATCAGCATCCTCAACCGTATAATAGGCAAGCAAAGATCAACCCTCATCTCATCAGGGACTTGGAGAGTGGTAAAGATTTTGTCAAATTCTCTAATCTAGCTCTCCATCTTGGTAGGATCACCCTTACCATCAAAAGAAGAAGGTTTCTTCTGGTCAATTGCCTTAGAAATCACAGCAGTTTTGGAACTAACATTGCCAAAAACAGGAGTAACAGGAGTATTAAGGGCAGCAGCTTGAGCCTCAGCAAATTTCTCCATAGCATCAGTTAAGGCTCGAGTGGATTGAGCTATCTCACGCATCATACGATTCGAACTTGAGTTTCGAGCACGCACGTGTCTACGCATCATCTTAAAAGCACAATAAAAACAAAGATAAACCAAAAATGATTCACCCTTACCAAATAATAAATAAAATCCAAGAACTCACATAGTTTATAATTTTACTAGTTTCTAAACTCCAATAAATCAAGCAACCAAATGAAATGTGAAGTATATATCATCAACACATAATATTAATATAATTCCTTCTCTTCCCATATCACTTCCTCACAACGACTTTTCAATTTTAATAATTTATTTACCAATTCTTGTTTAAGGTCATCTTAAAGAAGTCTTAGTAACCTAAAGCTCTTATACCAACTGTAACAACCCTGAATTTCCAATATTTCAAAAAACAAATTAATATAAATAAACTCGAAAATCCAGAGGTGCTACGCCGTGATAATTAGTAATAATAACCGCAAGGCTAATGGTTCTAATTAAAATAATTAACAATAAGTTTTAAATAATTATTACAGACCAACTTAATAGAATGTAAATTAATTATTACAAACCAGAATATAAATCTTATAGTCAAATAAATAACAGCGGAAGTCTTTCTAAAGTCTTATTAAATCGAAAGAGATCCAACGAACTCTTTAACCCAACCGGAGCTAACTATCTTCAAGTCCCTGCACATTAAACACTGTAATATCAGCCAAAGGCTGAGCAAGATTTAATACTGTAATAAAACAAAACTATTTAATGTGCAGGTAAGATATATAGGAATATCTTACAAATTCATTTGAAAGCTGTACAGATTATATATAATATATTAATTTTCTAACAACATCAGATCCAACCTTTCTTTCTTTCTGAACCATTCTGTAAGACTTTCAAATATAACTTTTCGTAATCTGTGAGTAGGAAGTAATAAAAATCCAATGAGCTAGCTAGGCTCACTAGATAAGGTAAACACCAAAGTCCCTAGTATGCATACCCCTAACTTGATAACGTACCAAGAAGGAAGACAAATGGCAAGAGTATTGATCAATATACTCCCAACTACTAAATAAACGGTTGAGACACTGTTAACTCAACATACTTCCATACTCGAGGAATACCGCTTACCGACAACCCTACATTTTCATTAAACTTGGTAACATTGAAGAACTTCCTCCTTTTAATATAAATCTTATAAATAATCTCATAACCTCTTTCGACATAAATATCGAGAATAATTTAAATCTCAAAGTATAAACTTCATAAAACAATCTCATTGTTAAAATAAATTTCCAAACAATGTGAAAATATTTCTGAATTCATCTGTACAAGCAAAGTAAGAAATCTTACCTTATTAGCAACCACAGTCAATAAATCTCAATCTCAAGTCAAAAAGGTTTCTCTACGAACCTGCAATCTACAATATAAGAATATAGTATAAGTCACTAGACTATACTTCATACAGTTCATCTAAAAATAGCACAAGCTAGTTAATAGGCTTTCACTAAACTGGAAACAACTCAACTTGTCACAATCTAAGAAGTCACAAATTAAAGTTCATAGATTAAAGGTCAATGGAAGTAACCTGAGCAAATAAACTTGGATAGTCAAATAATAAGGATGGAGTTGACTCTAATACTAAAAGTCCATATCCAATAATTTTAGTACAGATAGCAGTACATTGTTTTTTTTTTCTTGTTTGTAAAGGAAGTAGAAAGCAGCACTAAACTCTTGACTGACTTATATCGTGGGTTCATCAAGTTATATATCTTGAATTTAGTAAGCTGATTTCAAGAGAATATGAGCTGCACAACCATACCATTATAATCTAAAGTCTTTAATAAGCATAACATTCAACCATATGGCAATATCTCGACAAAGCCAGCAAACTAAAACTAAGGTAATTTGATTATATTAACAAAAGAAAACATTTTTGCTTTTTATCATAGAAGGAAGCAAACGTTATAACCTTAAACATTGCTTTTACCGTGCAAACTCCATCAAACTAACATCATTCATTTACTTAAAATAAACGCTAGCCATAACTAATCTCAAGTACAACACAACAAGAATTTTAGAATGAATCACAATAATCATAATTTTGCAAGCTATCTCGAAAATCTGATACCCATATAAAACTAAACATCAAACATGAATCAACACACAAATTTCGTATAACAAAATTTTCCCCCAATATAATTTTACCAAGAACCTTAACCTAACAAAATCCCAATTTCAGATAATCAACCAAATACGAAATTAAAACTTAAGACTATGACTTACTTGATTAGGGAAAGTAATTTGGTGAAATTACTCTCTAAAAGAAACCCCAAAAACGCTATTTGATTTGATTCACGACCCGAAACCGCAAAGCCAAACCTCGATTCTCCCTCTTCAAAATACCCCCAAAATCAAGATATGATAAAGATGGATGGACAGAGTTGATGTTTGATGGTGGTTAATAATAAATTGTAGCTTTAATGGAAGTATTTGTTTGGAGAAAAAGGTTGAAGAAAGAAAAGGAAGGTAAAGGGATTGAAACGTGGTTTTGGTGTTTGGGAATTAGGAGCAGTACAACTCCTACTTTCTTTTCCTTTCTTTCTTTTTTTTTTTCTTTTTTTTTTTTCTAATTTCCTCTTTCCTTATAATACTAACAACTAGGTATTGGGTTCTAACTTAACCTAGTAAATTTAGGAGCTTATTTTTGACCACTTATAGGAGTAAAGTCAAAGCTAATAAAAAAAATATTTTAAATAAAAGAAATCTGAAATTATTTTCAATAAATAATTTAATAGAAATAGTTACTAATTGGGTATAAAAATTACGGGATGTTACATCGATAGATAGTCAATTCTCATATTCGAATCTGTCATTTTTAAATGGATTTGTCACTCGTCAAATTAGTAAACTTGAAAAAAAATACTTACTATACTACTCTATCACTAAACTTTCATGGGTATAAGTGCATTGTTCTTTTGATAATAGTACATAACTATTTAATTTATGCTGTACAATATGTTGCCTAAAATCATTTATGTGGAAGTAAAAAAAATAAAAAGGATAGTAAACAAAGGGAAGCTTTAGTAAAGTCACACTAAGAGTTATTGATATATTTATTGGGGAAAAAAAATTGACATACTATTTTAATGGAAAATTTTGTAACTTTTCTAGTAGTATATATTAAAAATTAAAGTATATTTTTTTGTAAAGGGCCCTTATCTCTAGTTTTGCCTAGGGCGCTTAAAATGTCAGGAACGACACTGCAAATTTGTAATAATATTGGACAGTTTTTACCATTTTGAGCTTTGTTGCACTTATTGTGACTATTCCATTTTCAAATAAGGAAAATGTTGCACTTATTAAGAAATTGAGGTAGTATTTTCGAGTAATTCTTTTTTTTGTTTTATAATATATCTCCAACATTTTAAAATTTACCATTTATTTTTTTATTACTATTAAAAATCTTTTTTGAGAGAAAATTGGACAAAGTAAGAAGCACTTTTTAAAAAGTAGGAGTACTCTCTCTGTATTTTTTTTCTACTTTTGTTGTGTGCTTTTGCTAATGCACTTCTTTGCTTTTTAATATTTTTCATTACATATTAGTAAGAATTATAATGATTGATTATTAATAAAGTACTCATCAAGACGATTCAAACAAGACCCCATATGACTATATAATATGTCGTGAAATATTTAGAAGATTGTTTTTAATTGTAAATAGTGTCAAGATTCCAAGTGAGAATGATAAAAAATACAGGAGTATTATGTAAAATTTTAGATAGTCAAGAGGTTTTCCCCAAAAAAGGTTTTTTTTGGAAGTATTGTTATTTTTTCCCTTAATATATAAAATTATCATTGTGATTTGTACTAATTATATATCTCAGTAATAAATTTGTTAGTTTCTCATGAATTCGTATTAAGATTCTTGATTTTTCTGAATTCGTATCATGGAATTTGGGCGTGGGTTGGAGGCTTGTATCTCCCCAAAGTCCCAAACTATCTAACTCATTCATCATGTTATTTAAGGGTTGTCCAAATAGTCTCCAAGATTAGTCAAGTGAATAAGCCTCAATTTTGCAATTGTATTTTCATTATGTATTAGGGATTAAACTGAAATGAATTATTATAATGAATAAGATAGAAAGCTACTGATTAAAACTTGTTATTGAATTTTTTTTTTGAGGGGAAAAGAGAAATTTATTGAGTAAAAGAGTCACACATATCAGAGGCTACAACATCAAAAATAAAGTCAGGGCTACTCCCCAACAAACACCTCTCCCCAATTTCTTTAGGAGAAGATTTAGCAAGAAGATGGGCAACTACGTTACCCTCTCTTTTGACATGACTCCAGCTAACAGAATTAAAAGCAGAACAAAGAGAAAGAATATCGTTACAGACTACAGAGAGAGAAGATAAAGTAGAGGCACCCCTCTTAAGGTGATTAATAACTTCTAGATAGTCACTCTCGAGGATGACGTTATCAAAACCACAATGAAGGGCCATCTTCACAGCAAATAAGATCGCCTTTGCCTCAGCTATGGATGCGTCGCAACTACCTCGATCATGCTTTGTAGCTGCAGCTAGGACCACGCCATCTTCATCCCTCATTACAGCCCCTGCACTAACCACCCCGTCACGACGCAGCGCCGCATCACATTTAACCTTAACCACACCCGAAGGAGGAGGAACCCACAAGGTGGGATGTGGAGATGAATCCTCCCCTTCGGTATCGTTTGCTTCCATAAACGCCTCATAGAAAGAGATAGCTCCAGCACCAATTTCTTCATAACACCTTGGAGAATTCTTAAATATCGCTTCGTTCCTCGCATTCCATATTCCCCAGCACACCATGGCTATGCGGCACAACACATCTTCACTAAAACTCATGGCTACCTTGCACCACCAGTCCATAAACGAACTCACCTTACGCACAAGAAACTGCTCATCCAATAAGCTCGTTTTTTCCCATACATCAAGCGCACGAGGACAGAACACCAGAGCATGTAAATCATCCTCAACATAACCACTACATCCTTTACATTCTTCACTAACCTGAGGCAAGCGACGAGCCAAACATTTACATGATGGAAGGGCATGAGAACAAGCTCGCCAAATAAAAGATCTAACTTTGGGGGACAGTAGAAGAGCCCACATTTTCTGCCAGCAAGTATTTTGGGAAGAGGTAGAGGTTCTGTCATCAAGCATCTTGAACCATCTTATAAAATGATAATCCGTTCTCGAAGAATAAGAGCCATATTTCGAGTAATGCCAAACTAACCTGTCCATTGAAGGATCTTCACTCAAGGGTATTTGTAATATCCGTTCTGCTTCAAAGCCCATAAAAATATCCCTCACTTTTGCTTCATCCCACTCACTCTTCCTCCAGTCAATTAATTCGGCCACCTTCATATCTCCAGCACACTCTCCTTTTGCGGATATCACCTTCAAGGATGGGCCTATAAACAACCATTTATCCGTCCACACAGCAGTTGAAGAGCCGTTTCTGACTCTCCATCTACACCCGGCAGCAATAACCAAGTGTAGCTTGGGTTATAACCCAACACCGCATCCAACACCGAACTTCGAGGGAAGTACCTTGCCTTTAGAATTTGAGCTGCAATACTATCCGACATCTGCAAGAGCCTCCACACTTGTTTGGCCAAAAGAGCCTCATTAAAACACTCAAAGTGTCTAAAACCCATACCACCCTCAGACTTCGAGTGACAGACTTTATCCCATGAACCCAATGAATTTTTTTCTCCCCATCTCTAGCAACCCACCAAAATCTAGCAATCATAGATTGAATGTCTCCGCAAAGAGTCACAAGGAGCTTAAAGATACTCATCACATACGTCGGGATGGATTAGGCAACAACCTTAATGAGAACCTCCCTTCCGGCAAATGATAAAAGTCGTTTCTCCTTCCACCCTTTCAACTTTTTACGAATTCTCTATTTAATCATTTGAAGCACATGAACTCCGAGAATTGTTGTGATTTTTTCCTTCATACACTCTGGCACACTTGGACTAAATGTGAGTTGGCATTTGTCAAGATTCACCATTTGCCCGGAGGCTGCATTATAGACCTGCAAAATGTCCATTATTTTTTGGCATTCATCTTCTCTAGCTCTTGCAAACAAGATAATGTCGTCTGCAAACAACAAGTGGCTAACTACAGGGGCATTTCGACCCACTCAAATACCAGACAAGGCTTTACTTTCAACACTCCTTGTAATCAAGCTGGAAAAAGCCTCTGCACATAAAATGAAGAGATAAGGGGAGATAGGGTCTCCTTGACGGAGCCCTCCGGATAGAAAGACTCCGAATCAACTCCATTCACTTGAACTCTATAGTTAACAGAACACACGCAATTCATAATCATCTTAACCCACAGAGCAACAAAGCCAAACTTATAGAGCACAGCTTCCAAAAAATCCCACTCAACTCGGTCATACGCTCTACTCATGTCTAATTTAAGAGCTATGTGTCCCTTCTTCCTATTCTTTTGATTTTTCAAATAGTGGAACACCTCAAAAGCCACAAGAGCGTTATCTGTAATTAACCTCCCCGGAACAAAAACATTATGGTTACAAGAGACAATAGATGGAAGGACACTCTTAAGCGTATTAGCTAAGACTTTCGACACTAACTTGTACACAAGTACACAACATTGCCTAAAGAAATTGGCCGAAAATCAGATATAGTAGAAGAGGATGTAACTTTCGGAATAAGGACCAGCCGAGTGCTATTTATTGACTCAATACACGACTCACCTCTTAACACACTAATAACAAAATCAGCAATCTCATCACCAATAACATGCCAAAATTTCTGAAAAAAATTAGCATTTAGACCATCAATACCAGGGGACTTACTAGGATGCATTTGAGCGAGAGCGACAAAGACCTCGTCCCGAGTAAAAGGAGCGCAAAGCCCCTCGTTCATCATTGCGGTGACCTGTGTCTCAAGGCCGGCTAAGGCTTGTTCGAAGTTAGAAGGCCGAGTAGAAGTAAATAGATTGCGGAAATATTGAATTGCCACCATCTCAATTTCATCTTCTTTATCCACCCACACACCACCACTATTATGCACCCCCTTAATGAGATTACATCTTTTCCGCAGAGAAGCCCGGAGCTGAAAAAACTTTGTATTGCGATCACCTTCACTTAAGAACGTAACACGAGAACGTTGGCGCCAGTAAATTTCCTCACGGTGCATCAAATCATCAATCTCTTTCATTACCTTCCTATGTTCAACACACTGCTCAATTGTGGGACATGAATTATCCAACTCAACCAACCTCTCCCGCTCCTTCTTTATCAGCTTTTGGATATTACCAAATTCAACCTTGCTCCATTTTCTAAGTTCTGCACTCACCCTTCCTAGTTTACCCATCACAGCAGTCCCGTCCCCTATTGAAACCTCAGACAACGCGTCCTCCACCACCTTCTGGCATTTATCAGAAGTGAGCCAAAAATCTTCAAATTTTAAACCCGTTTTTCTACGTTGCACGTTTTTTGCCCGAGTATTCTTTCAACATGATCGGAAGATGGTCCGAAGACCCTCTACTAAGGTGGGAAACGCACATCAATGGAAACTCGTTAAACCACTCTTTGTTGCCCACCATTCTATCAAGTCTCTCATGGAGGCATCACCCTCACTCCTATTCCACCAAGTGTACGGGAAACCAGAGTAACCCAAGTCAAGCAAGCTGCATTTATCGAGCGCCATCTTAAAATCATCCAACAAATTCTGCTATATCCGAAGGCCACCAAGCCTCTCTTCATTGTAAAGAATTTGATTGAAGTCCCCCGCACATAGCCCAGGGCCTTCCCAAACTTAATCCTCAAAAAGCGAACCTAACAATTGCCATGACAAATACTTTTCGGAGCTCACTGAGCAGCCATAAAACCCGGTAAAGCGCCAAGTATTTTCACCAAAAAGACCCTCGAACGACCCGCCAATGTGATGTAAAGAGCAAGAAAATAAGTTAAAAGTTAATTCTTTCTTCCAGAAAAGAGCGAGACCTCCCGCTCTACCAGCCGAATCCACATAGCACGCATCATACTCACTAAAATCAGACCAAGCAGTACGCATTTCATTACTACTAAACTTTGTTTCCATCAAGAAAAAAATATCAACATGTTCACCGATTAGCAACTTTTTTAGTTTGACAACTGCCTCGGGGTTGCCAAGCACCCTGCAGTTGTAACTGAGGAGACTCATTGGCTCCGGCGGGGTTGAGAAAACTCAACCACCGCCGATCCATCATTTTCCATGTTAGCCATTGTAACGTCACTGTGCAGTCCCACTACTCCTGCCTGAGCATGGGTCTACCTCCCTCTCTTATTGCCACGCCCCTCATCTTCATTCATATGTTGCATAGAAGCCTCTCCAACATCCTCCACATCTGCCCCAGCCAGCTTGTCCTCATTGAAGTTCAAACGCTGCTTTGCTTTTGGTTGCAATATGGTCTTCTTAAAATTTTCCAAGAGCTTTATCTCCTGCTCTTGATGGTCATCATTACGCAGTCGGGTTTTAGTAGGCGAAGCACGTAGCCAACTGCCATATGGAAACATTGAAGCATCCATCTCCTCATCATATAACTCACAATCAGACGCACTATGCCCAAATAAGCCACACAAGTAACAAAAATCGAGGAGCTTCTCGTATTTTAAATCATTCCATTTTTGCACCCCCACCTGAATTTTCATTCCCCGCATAATTGCCCTTGATATGTCCACATCGACCCGAAACCTCATATACTTCTTGAAACCAAACGGATCAGATTCATCATATTAATTCAATAAAACTTCCAAGTTTATTTGCAATAGCCATGGCCATCACTTTCTTTCTTCTATTGACAGGCACTTGGTAATTGCGATGAAACTTCATCATCAACCTCCTCACACACCAGCGCATCCTCCTCCTCCTCCTTTGTTAAGGACAAGTGTTTCCATTTTTCAATCAACTGAGACTCCATCAAAACCTAAAACCCCCGAACAAACCTTAGCCTGACAAAGAGACAAAACAAGAAACAACAATCACCGACGAACCCAGTACGAGATCCAAGACACAACAAAGGATGAAACCTATGCGCCCTAAGAAACAATAAAGAAGAGACCCCACAAGATTAACTCTTGCGGAAAACAATCCTCATCAACCCTAGATGTGCCACGCTAAATCCTAGAAAACCCTAGAGAGAGAGTCTTTTCGTAGTTTTTTAAAACTTGTTATTGTTTTTTTTGATCCATATGAGCTACGAAGGCAGTACAAAGAAAATTTGTTATTGTTGATCTGTACTTATTTTAAACTAAATTGAACTTATTTTTACTTGAGCTTTTTGTTAAGGTGAGGTGAATTGAGCCACATAATTCCATATCTTTAAGTTCCTCCAGGATCCTTGTCAAATGTTACTAACTTTAAGTCATCAATTTGCATAACTCTACTTTTTTTTTTTTTCGAACTTATTGTTTTTAACTTTTTTTTTTCCAGCAATGCATGTGGTTGTAATAAACAATTTTTTTTAGAAGAAATAACAACAACTACTGGTTTTTTTTTTTTTTTTTTTAATAAAACAACAATAATGCATGTGGTTATAATAAACTACTCACGGGAAAAACATATCTAATAAAACTATTTAATATTTATTTAGCTGATCCTGTTAGTGTTATTAGGCTGATCTGTAGCCTATTTGTTTTGAACTCTTTGATGGTTGGACTTTGGAGGGTCCTTCCTAAAAGGTTTGTCCATCCTCTGGGAGTTTTAGGCATTGTGTTGAATTTTTTGATAAAATGTACAAGTAGTAATTAGTTACCAAAAATTTTAAAAAAACTATTCGATAAAATGTACTCCTTCCGTTTCTTTTTAATCTACACACTTTTCTTTTTGGTCTTTTTCTTTTTAATCTACACACCGTTGCTTGTTCTATTTTTGATAACATGTCACATCTACTTTCTCCTTTTTTTCCACCCATGTCATCCACTTTTTAATATTTAACCCACTTTTTAGTTTATCTCTCCACCTTTTTAGTTTCTCTCTCATATTTTTGCACTTTCTCCTTGGTTCTCCCCTAAAGTGAAGTGAGTAAATTAAAAAAAAACGGAGGGAGTACTAGTAATGATTAGTTACCTAAATTTTTGAAAAAACTATTTGATAAAATGTACCAGTAATGGTTATTTCTTGTTATTTGTTTTAACGGGTGGCAGTGGTTACTCTTTTTTTTTGTGTAAATGAGCGACTAAGCGCATCATTATGTAGACGAAATTCAATCCCATGTCGTAGAATCCATCTTTGTAAGACCTTATCAACTAAACTAAATAACATCCAAATAGTAGTAGTTACTATAGTTGACGTGAAAATTTGTTCCACAAATTTGCAGTACTTTATGAGTTTTGATGTGGTTTATCCTACTTCATCTACACTAGTAGAGATCATGTTGAGCCCGTAAACAACCCACATGTGAGTGGAAGTGTTGTCCCACAATTAATGAATTTGGAATTAAGAAAGAGTGTTGGGATATGTATCCCACAATGAAGAAATGTATGAGTTGTGTCCATTTTATAAGGCAAAGGGGCTATTCCCCTTATTGCCATATGGTTTTAAGGTGGGACCTCCTTGGTCTTATAAAGTGGACTTGCAATCCTTTGTGGTGGGCGTGGTCCAGGCCCGTTTAATACTTGTGTTACGCTCTCACCTATCTATATAGATATATTAAAAGGTGTGCTTCACAACGTCTATGCGCCACGTGGCACCCTCCTTCTCCCACTAGAAGTTTGCCACGTGTACAATTAACCAACAATAAGTCAGATGATCATTATTTAAAAAATATATATGCTCAAGCCCAAGCTCGAACCCCTGACCTTAGGTAAGAATTTCTAAAGAACCATTTGAGCTAACACCTTTTAATGATTCATATTTCAACAAAATAATGAATATGTTTGTATAGAATTTAATGAAGTGGCAGTCAACGCCTACTTGCAGCTAAATTTATTTTTCTTATTTATTTTTTTCGTTGCAGTCATCCCCTTGCTCCATCTCCCCTTTCGAAATTCATCGTGAATGTTATACTCCTCTACTTCGTAAATAATGGGCTAGCTGTACAAATTATACTTGCTGCTAATCAAACTCTAAAATTGTTGTTCGAGAATACGGATTAAGAGATGTTCAAAGTTCAGACGGCAACGCCCATAAAGAAGGTAAGTGAAACTATTAATCTTAGCACAACTCCGTTGATTGCATATATAATTTAATTCGCTAATCACTCCTAAATCCTGTTAATATTCTCATTGCACATTGAAGTTCAATTATCAATTCAGTATTTGCATAAGTTCATAAATGAAATCTACCTCTCTCTATATATATATATATATATATATATATATGTATATATAACTAATAGTTATGGTAATTGTATGATCCCCAAAGTTTTGTTGTTCCTCTTCAAGAAGGTATTAGTTAATTTGGCATAATTTTTTTTTTTTGGTTTTTGGGATAGATGGAACTTTATTTTTCAATTCTCCTTTGTTTATTTAACTAATTCGTTTTCTCTTTTTTTTTTTGTCATAGGATTATTCTAATCAATCAACTTTGCAAGGTAATATGTTCATCTTCTTCTCTTTTTTCCTTTGGTATAAATTTAATAAGAACACATATTTTATCTTTTATTTGTTTTCTAGATAGATTATACATCAATCAACTTTTATATTTATTGTACTAATGCTGGTGTGTGAAGTAGTTACTCATGGAACTAACGGGATATGGAGCGTACTTCAATTTGGTCATGTAATGTTGGGTTAAACGCTGGGTAGGTGGGTAGAGCAAGTCATGCAATTAAAAAGTTAAACTAATTAAGACAAATAAAAAGTTATGATTATGTTAATAAATGACAGTTTGGTTGTGAATTTGTCTTTAGTTAACCAATGTCAAAGTAATGATTATTGTTTTAACACGCACTTGACATGTATTGTCCTAAAAGTAAGAATGACTAGGGTGTTCATAAATATCCGATCCGGGTGATCCGATCCGTGATTTGGTCGATCCGATTCGATTTTTCGGATATCCGATCCGCTTTTTTAGTTTTCGGATATTTCGGATCGGATATCCGAAAATTTTCGGATCAGAGACGGATCGGATTTTTTTATTTTCGGATATCCGAAAATATTCGAATCATGGAAATATTTCGGTTTTTTTCAAGTATTTTCGGATATCCTATCCGAAAATATTCGTTTTCAAGGTCGGATATCCGAAATATCCGATGATCCGATCCGAAACATATTTTATGAACTTTTCCTTTGAAAATTTCAATTTTTTTAGTTTTCGGATATCCGATGATCCTATCCGAAATTTCGGATATCCAAAAATTTCGGATCGGATATCCCAAACGAACACCCCTAAGAATGACACTGAATTTCTGTTAAGATTATCCATTGCATAACGCAACTTACAAAATACATGGTATTACAAACGACCAAAAGGAAATCATACGATAAACAATAGAAACAATAGTTAAACCATACAAAAAATGAAACAATTGCCCTCCGGGGCAACGCCCGGGCCACACACTAGTTATACTTAAAATTTCGATAAAGATGTGTTGAAGATTATCCAAAAACACGGAGTTATAGATTATCCCCATTATTGCACACATCTAAAGAATACATGCATACATAATAGTTTCCCTAATATATTTAGCATTACATTACATGTTTCTCCATTTGCACGTTAAAATTATTTCCCAAGTACTTTTGATGATTGAATAATTTGTTTTCAATCTTCTTACATTGTCTATTGATGTTTGTTTTGTGATAATAACCATAAGATTGTATAAGATTGGTAGAGAAGGTATTGCAATCTATACTAAGGTTCTTGTGGCTTAAAAGCTTGAAATAATTTTTTTAATTTTTGATGTATGAAGATGGTATGAAGTGAAACTCATCAAATGAACGTGTCATGCGGAGGATATACGGCACAACTCATTTTCATATATACTTCCTTCGTCCTGAAATATTGCAATACTTCCCATACATCTTAGAAAATTTTATCCGAAAGTCCATCGATAATTCATTTAGTGGTTTCTCTCTATATCTTTCATCATGATATCTCTCTCTGTCTCTCACCTCATCACAAGCCATGGGCAGAGGTAGTAAAAATGGACATGACCCGCTAACTCGACCCGAATTTTACAATATATTAGCGAGTTTGGGTTAAGGGTTTCAACTCTTTTAAATGAGCGGGTTGACATAACACGACCCGTTTATTAAACGGGTTGGGCTAGGGTTGAGCTTTCTAGCCCAAGTCTGACATGATAACCCGTTTAACTTCTATTCTACTATCCATATTATTAGTTTGGCTTGAGATAGTTTGAATATTTTTCACAAACATATAATATTTATTCTTTTGTTGTTCGATTTGGTTTATTTTGGTGAAATACTAGTATATAAGAAGTGAGTTAAGAAATATACTTCATCCTTTTTGAAATAAGTAAACCACATCTCTATAAAAGCTCTCACATAGAAGAGAGGAGTGTTTCATTTATTTAAGATGGAGGAAGTATGGGATATATATGTTTGGTTTATGTGCATGCTTGATAAACGGGACAATAAATGGATAGGGTATCCCATTTAATTAGCAGGTCATGTAACATCTCCGATATTTTAAATAATAAATTCTAAATATGCTTAATTTAATGAACATTAGACAGTAGCGGAAATACTGTCTATCGGAGTATTACTTTCTAACCATAATAAAAGGTTGTCTAATTATCATAACTAAAAGGTTAATTATCCAAATATCATCCAAAGTGAGGTTATAAACCTCTTACAACCCAAGTTATCAAAATGGCGAAATTCCGAATGTCATAAAGTAGAGCATGATAACAAAAGATCATAATTCCTATCTCTCACTCTATCCCGTTAACAACCCGAATCATTAGCTTTCTTCACCTGCAAAATATATATATAGGGGTCCACAGTCAGTGGGGAGCAACTAGCAGTCCTCCCAGGTTAAACAAGATCAAATAAGCTAATTACAGTAATCAACATCGATTATAGTAACCACAAAGTATCATAAATATCCACAACATCGCCAATAATCATAATTCTTTGTAAAAATAATAATATGCTCAAAATAACCATTTATATCAAAATAGACTCAATTTCCAAATCCAAATACCTCTCCCAAATAATCATTCAAACACAACATCACAACAATCAAGATCGAGGGGGAGAACGAACGCAAGTGGATAGATGTACACCCAGCTCAAGATACAACTACCCACGGTTCCTACATGATAGAAGTATTAGGACACGCACACCCAGCTCAAGATACGATATCCTATGTCTAAGAAATGGCCATAACTCCCAGTGCTAGTTTCAACGCACCCGGCTCGGTGCGCCGTACCCGGCTCGGTACAACCTAACACCTGGACGACGACTAATATCAAAGCGGACTTACGTACCCAAAAGCACGTAAGTTAACTCTATGTACCCAACTCAAGACAAGAGTGACAGTTCATACCAAGGGACCCAAATTCGGCCCCATAGGATTTCTCTTCCTCAACAAAACAAACCAATGTACCCAACTTAGTACAAAGGTAATGACTCAATAAAATATCATTTTATAAATATCTCTATGTACCCAGCTTAGTACAATAGTAAACATCATCTCAAAACATCTCTTTGCACCCAGCTCAGTGCAAAGTAAAAATCATATCAATACAACACTTTGTACCCAACACATTACAAAGTAAAAATCATCTCAACAAAGACTTTGTACCCATCACAATACAAGGTAAAACTAATCCAAAATTAAGATCATAACATAATTAAAGTAGTAGTAACATGAGATTTTTAACAACATCTTTAGAACAATCTCAAATCATTTTATTTAGTATAAAAATTAAAGGTTTATAATCATCACAAAAACTTGTCAAATCGACATAAAAATTGATGGAATCACCCAATTCAACTTAATATCAACTCAAATAATATTTTAATAAAAAATACATACACTTGTCAAATTGACATACAAGTTGATGAAATCACCCAATTCAACTTAATATCAACATAAACAATATTTTAATCCAAAATACACAAACTTGTCAAATTAACATAAAAGTTGTTGGAATCACCCAATTCAACTTAATATCAACCTAAACAATATTTGGTTTGAAAATATTCATTTGTAAAAGGGATACAAAAGTCATAATTAATATAGTTTATTTATAAATTCTCAAATTACACGTAATAATAATTAAATCTGAAAACAACAAGTTTGATTAAATTCTTTTTAGTAAGTCAAACTAAATAAATTAACTAACATTAATAAACAAACTAATATTTAGTTAAAAGTTGTTGTAACTATTCTGAAAATACATAACTAGTTTCGGTAATTAGGTTTTCATTATACAATAATTTCGAATTTAAATCACTAAAATAAATTAATAATAATCCAAAATTAATATTAGTGATATTAATCACGAAAATATCTTAATATTAATAAACTTTTAACAAGTTCATTTTGTTTCAAAAAGATAAATTTGAAATTAATAGATTTTTGAATTAAACAATTTACTAATAAAAAAAAAATAATAATTTGACAAATTCATACAATAATTGAAGTATGTTAATCACGACCATAAAATGAGGATTTAAATATAAAATGAAATATCTTAAATAATTTTCGTGAGTATAAAAATAAATTTCGAAATTTAAACATATTCTAAAATACTAAAATACTATCGGATATAATTACACAATTAACAAAAATAAGTTTCCAAAATTCAAATTAAATCAATCCAACAAGTTAATAACATGTATGAGTTCATAAACATACTAAATATATAATTTTATCAAGATTTATACATGTAAAATCAGTAAATATATATTATACACTTAAATACACATATGTAAATCGAAAATCATAATTAACAATTAAATTCTCATAAATCCGAAAATTCATATATAATTCACGTAAATTCACATAATCCATCTCAAATATTATTATAACTATTTCTACTAAAATATATATGAATTAACAATAATTAACTTATTAATCAAAATTAAACTAGGGTTAAAGCTAGTTACCTTAATTTCAGTGGAAAATAGAATGGAGATAATAAGAGAACACGAGCTAAGATCCTTCCTCTTCCACAAGCTCTAAACTAAATGTATCACCTTCTAAAAATATTCAAGGAAGAAAATAGGTGTTAGAATTTGGAGTAGAAATTAATAGAAGAAATTAGGAATTTAATTAAAAACAACTTGAAAATGCAATAAATAATTTTCTAAAGCTCAAAAATTGCTCAAAATTTTTATGGAGTACGAAAATGACATAGAAAGTAAGGGAGAAGCTTGCTCTTCAGTTTTAGAATGAAAGTATCTTGGGTAAAAATTATTTGCTCCAAAACTTTAAGTAAATAAGAAAAAAAATGTCAAGAAGTCAATGTAGTTGGAGGATGGAGTAATTGGGTTGGCAATGGGATGAAAATGCTTGGAAACTTCCTACAACATTAGAATTTACTTCCCATAAAAATTTCAAGACTTTTGGACCAAGTTTAATATTTTTAAAGATTAAAACCTTAAAGTTAGTCAAATAGTCAAATAAGCTTATAAATGCCTTAGAAAATCCGAAAATGAGTTAACACTATGACAAACTGATTTTAATAAATTTGAAATGAGTTTTGAAATTTATATATTAATTAATTAAAATTATTTTTACCAATATCCTAATTTTTTCTCCAAAACCGATTTTAAATTCAAATAAAATCTGAATATTGAAAATAAATTTCAAAAAAATTATTTAAACCTTAGGAAAATAAATCCAACATGTTTATGAAATAAAAATATAATTTTTATGAATTTTCAAATCAAGATGAAAATTTTATTGATTAAAACAGTAAAAACGGTAACGGAGTTAATTAAACACTATGAAATAAACGCGAAAAATTCGGAGTGAAATTTTGAGGTGTTACAATCACTCCCCCTTAAGAAAGTTTCGTCCTCGAAACTTAGAAACAAGGCTAAGCACCTGAGGTAAATAACTCGGGATATTTTTGCTTCATTGATTCTTCAGTCTCCCAAGTGGCCTCTTCAAACTTTTGATTTCTCCAAAGCACTTTTACCAACGGGACCACCTTTCTTCTCAAGACTCGGTTATGACGGTCAAGAATACGGATAGGTCGCTCTTCATAAGTCAAGTCCCGATCAACAATGATTGACTCAACAGGGATTACATGGGAAGGATCACTACGATACTTTCGCAATTGTGACACATGGAATACGTTATGAACCTTTGACAGATCAGGCGGTAAGGCCAATCGATAGGCTACTTCCCCGATCCTTTCAAGGATCTCATAGGGACCTATATATTTTGGGCTTAACTTGCCCTTCTTGCCAAACCGCATCACACCCTTCATCGGAGACACCTTCAATAGCACCTTATCCCCAACTTCAAATTCAATGGCTTTTCGACGAAGGTCAGCATAAGATTTTTGTCTATCTTGAGCAGCTTTCATTTTAGCTTGGATGACTTTAACTTGCTCCACGGTATCCTGAATCAAATCTGGCCCTAAAACCAAAGAGTCACTAATATCGCTCCAACAAGTAGGGCTACGACATTTCCTCCCATATAGAGCCTTATATGGAGCCATTTGGATACTAGCATGATAGCTATTATTGTATGAAAACTCCACTAAGCTCAAAGATTTCACCCAAGACTGCTGGAATTCAAAAGCACACGCTCGGAGCATATCCTCAAGAGTCTGGATGGTTCTCTCGGTTTGCCCATCTGTGGCAGCATGAAATGAAGTACTCAACTTCAATTTCGTTCCAAATGCAGCTTGTAGTTCTGTCCAAAAGCGGGAAAGGAATCTAGGATCACGATCTGACACTATATCTTTCGGAACCCCATGAAGGCGAATTATCTCCCTAGAGTACGCTTCAGCCAATTCCTCCATTGACCACGTATCCTTCATGGCAATAAAATGAGCCACTTTCGTTAAACGGTCAACTATCACCCACACGACATTCTTTCCTGCAGAAGTCCTCGGAAGACCCATCACAAAATCCATGGAGATGGAATCCCATTTCCAGGCTGGAATAGGCAAGGGTTGCAGCAAACCACCTGGCCTCTGGTGTTTTATCTTCACCTTCTGGCATGTTAAACACCTTGCAACAAACTCGGATATTTCCTTTTTCATATTCGGCCACCAGAAGTTCACCTAAAGATCTTTATAAAGCTTATCACCACCCGGATGCACAGAGTAGGGGGTGTTATGAGCTTCTTCCAAAATCTTTCTCTTAAGGTCTTCAAAATTAGGAACACACCATCGACCCATGAACTTCAAACTTCCATCCGCGCATACTTTAAAACCTTTAGCTAGACCTTGCTCCCTTGCTTCTCGGATTTTCTCTAACTTTGGATCATTTCTTTGTCGACTCCTCAATTCTTGATACAACTCAGGCTCAACATTCATGGCTCCCAACAATGCAAAGACTTCTCCATGTGGGACCACCTCAATCTCCAATTTTCTAAACTCTTCACATAAGTCCTTGGGTAAGATCATGGCTGCATTAAGCGAGTGTTTGACCTTACGACTCAGAGCATCAGCCACCACATTAGCCTTACCCTCATGATAATCCAACTTTAAGTCGTTGTCCTTGATAAGTTCTAACCACCTTTTTTGCCTCATGTTCAGGTCGCGCTGCGTGAAGATGTATTTTAAGCTCTTATGATCAGTGAAAATCTTACAAGGAACCCCGTATAAGTAATGTCTCCAGATTTTCAGAGCAAACACGATCGCAGCTAACTCGAGGTCATGAGTTGGGTAGTTTCTTTCATGAATTTTCAGTTGTCTCGAAGCATATGCTATGACTTTGCCTTGCTGCATAAGGACACAACCTAGACCATTCTTTGATGCGTCACTATACACTTCGAATTCCACCCCTTCTGTAGGTAAGGTGAGAATTGGAGCGGTAGTAAGCCTCTTCTTTAGCTCTTGAAAGGCTCCTTCACAATCTTCTGTCCACTGATATTTACAGTCTTTCTGTAGCAGCTTGGTCAACGGTCGTACAATCTTTGAAAAATCCTTAACAAAGCGCCGATAATAACCAGCGAGACCTAGAAAGCTCCTTACTTCAGACACATTCTTCGGACTCTCCCATTCGACGACAACCTTGATCTTTGATGGATCCACTTTTACCCCTTCCTTCGTGATTACATGGCCCAAAAATGATACCTCCTTTAACCAAAACTCACATTTGGACAACTTTGCATACCACTTTTGCTTCCTCAATACATCCAATACCATCCTAAGATGTTTCTCATGCTCTTTCTCGTCCCTCGAGTACACCAAAATGTCATCTTTGAAGACAACTACACATGTATCCAAGAGTTCATGAAATGAACGATTCATTTGTTCCATAAACACGGCAGGGGCATTCGTTAAACCAAATGGCATAACTTCAAATTCATAATGCCCATATCTAGTACGGAACGCAGTTTTGGGGATGTCTTCTTTCCTTATTGGAATCTGATGGTAACCTGATCTCAGGTCAATCTTTGAAAAGACTCCAACACCCTTTAGTTGATCGAACAAATCTTCTATCCGAGGAAGCGGATATTTGTTCTTGACAGTCACTTTATTAAGCTCCCTGTAATCTATACACAGGCGCATACTCCCATCTTTCTATTTAACGAACAGGACGGGAGCACCCCATGGCGAGACACTCGGCCTTATAAAACCCTTATCAATCAACTCTTGTAGCTGCTTCTTCAGCTCTTGCAGCTCAGCTGGTACCATTCTATATGGTGCCTTGGATAAAGGAGCAATACCCGGTATTAGATCAATGCCGAACTCAACATCTCTCTCAGGGGGTATACCTGGTAATTCTTCGGGAAAGATGTCCGGATACTCACGGACAATTGGGATGTTCTCAAGTTGTTCCTCAAGAGAGAGGTCTTTTACCATGCATAGGTACACTTGTTCACCCCTATGACACATTTTCTTAAACTTTAGAGCAGATACCCATTTGATACCCGTCTTTACATTAATTCCACTATATGAGATTCGGTTTCCATTCGGGCCCTTAAGCATCACCTTTTGATCTCGACATTGAATGCTTACTCGGTATTTACTTAACCAATTTATTCCCAGAATTACGTCAAATTCTTTAAGGTCAAATTGCTTCAAATCTGCCTGAAGCTCGGATCCCATAATGGATATAGAGACATCCTTATACTCAAGATTGCAAGGATATATTTCTCCAGTGGGAAGAGATATTTGGGACCTCACGGGGACAGCGTAAGTCAAGTTTGCTCTTTTTACAAAATCGGCAGATACAAAAGAAACAGTTGCACCGGAATCAAATAGAACATAAGCAGGAACAGAGTTTACGAGGAAAGTACCAGTTATGACATCGGGATGAGTCTCTGCTTCCTTGCGCGTCATAACGTAGATACGGTTCGGAATTTGAGCAGGCGGTGCTACGACTTTTCCAGCAACATTGTTGTCAACCTTTTTAGGACACTGAAAAGATTTGTGCCCAGGTTCCTTACAGTGAAAACAGACGATCGGGTTTCCCTCACATGTCTTACCCGGGTGCCAGGGCTTGTTGCACTTCAGAGAAGGTCGAGCCTGACGAGAGGGGTATGATCCTTGATAGTATCCATCCTTGTTACCAGAAGTCTTGATTTCAAACTTCGGTTTCTTAGTAGCATTCTGGAATGTGAATACATTAGGCCTTTTTGCAGCTTGGGCCTTTGCAGCTTCTTCTTCTTCTTTGATGGAAGCATAAATACTCAAGGCTTTCTCATAAGCCTCCTGAAATGTGGATACAAAAGATCCCAAAACAATGGTCTTCAAACGTGGGTTCATCTTTTTCACATAACGCTTGAGACGTTCAGCTTCATTGGGCACTATATGTGGGGCAAATCTAGATAATTCTGTGAACTTGTCGGTATATTCGTGCACCGACATCGAACCTTGAGATAACCCCAGAAATTCCTCCTGCTTTTGCCATTTAAGTTCATCTGGATAGAACCTCTCCTTGAGTTTCTCCTTGAAGAGTTCCCACCCAAACCCAGGCAAGGCTTGCGTTGCAGCTTTAGCAGTGCTCCACCAATTATCCGCCTCTTGCTTAAGGTAATAGGTACCTATAGGCACCTTCTCGGTCTCCGGACATGCTGTTGCATCGAACAACTTCTCGATCTCCCTTAGTCAGTTCTCTAAAGCAACTGGGTCTGCAATCCCATCATAATGAGGTGGACGATGACGGTCAAACCTGTCGAACACTGCTTGACTGTTTGCTGACGTAGAAGTACGATGGGTGCCACTCGAGCTTGCCAACGAGATAAGTGCATTTTCTAAGGCACGACGACGGATCCTGGCAGCTTCTTTTCGAGCTTCCTTGCGAGCCATCTCATTGTCAAACCTGGACGTCATCCTGCAAAATGACAAATGAACCCTTGGTGGGTTGTTAGATAATTACCACCAAACACATATTAAGCACACAAATAAACACATAGCACATAAGTCATATAAATTTGAGAGAAAATATTTCCCAAGGCCGTATTGGCTTTCTTCATACCCAAGTAACTCACTCTAAAGCACTCGTCTTGAAGCCTAAGCTAAGCAAAAACCTAGGTTTCAAAACTACAAATTTCACGTGGAACTTGTAGCAACTCTAGAGAGAGTTTTTGGAACGTTTTGCTCTGATACCAACTGTAACATCTCCGATATTTTAAATAATAATTTCAAAATATGCTTAATTTAATGAACATTAGACAGTAGCGGAAATACTGTCTATCGGAGTATTACTTTCTAACCATAATAAAAGGTTGTCTAATTATCATAACTAAAAGGTTAATTATCCAAATATCATCCAAAGTGAGGTTATAAACCTCTTACAACCCAAGTTATCAAAATGGCGAAATTCCGAATGTCATAAAGTAGAGCATGATAACAAAAGATCATAATTCCTATCTCTCACTCTATCCCGTTAACAACCCGAATCATTAGCTTTCTTCACCTGCAAAATATATATATAGGGGTCCACGATCGGTGGGGAGCAACTAGCGATCCTCCCGGGTTAAACAAGATCAAATAAGCTAATTACAGTAATCAACATTGATTATAGTAACCACAAAGTATCATAAACATCCACAGCATCGCCAATAATCATAATTCTTTGTAAAAATAATAATATGCTCAAAATAACCATTTATATCAAAATAGACTCAATTTCCAAATCCAAATACCTCTCCCAAATAATCATTCAAACACAACATCACAACAATCAGCATCGAGGGGAGAACTGAACGCAAGTGGATAGATGTACACCCAGCTCAGCATACAACTACCCACGGTTCCTACATGATAGAAGTATTAGGACACGCACACCCAGCTCAGCATACGATATCCTATGTCTAAGAAATGGCCATAACTCCCAGTGCTAGTTTCAACGCACCCGGCTCGGTGCGCCGTACCCGGCTCGGTACAACCTAACACTTGGACGACGACTAATATCAAAGCGGACTTACGTACCCGGCTCAGCACGTAAGTTAACTCTATGTACCCAGCTCGGCACAAGAGTGACAGTTCATACCAAGGGACCCAGCTCGGCCCCATAGGATTTTTCTTCCTCAACAAAACAAACCAATGTACCCGACTTAGTACAAAGGTAATGACTCAATAAAATATCATTTCAAAAATATCTCTATGTACCCAGCTTAGTACAATAGTAAACATCATCTCAAAACATCTCTTTGCACCCAGCTCAGTGCAAAGTAAAAATCATATCAATACAACACTTTGTACCCAACACATTACAAAGTAAAAATCATCTCAACAGCACTTTGTACCCATCACAGTACAAGGTAAAACTAATCCAAAATTAAGATCATAACATAATTAAAGTAGTAGTAACATGAGATTTTTAACAACATCTTTAGAACAATCTCAAATCATTTTATTTAGTATAAAAATTAAAGGTTTATAATCGTCACAAAAACTTGTCAAATCGACATAAAAATTGATGGAATCACCCAATTCAACTTAATATCAACTCAAATAATATTTTAATAAAAAATACATACACTTGTCAAATTGACATACAAGTTGATGGAATCACCCAATTCAACTTAATATCAACATAAACAATATTTTAATCCAAAATACACAAACTTGTCAAATTAACATAAAAGTTGTTGGAATCACCCAATTCAACTTAATATCAACTTAAACAATATTTTAAACAAAAAATACACAACTTGTCAAATTGACATAAAAGTTGATGGAATCACCCAATCCAACTTAATATCAACTTAATCAATAATTTAATCTAAAATACACAAACTTGTCAAATTAACATAAAAGTTGCTGGAATCACCCAATTCAACTTAATATCAACTTGAACAATATTTTAAACCAAAAATACACAACTTGTCAAATTGACATAAAAGTTGATGGAATCACCCAATCCAACTTAATATCAACTTAATCAATAATTTAATCCAAAATACACAAACTTGTCAAATTAACATAAAAGTTGTTGGAATCACCCAATTCAACTTAATATCAACTTAAACAATATTTGGTTTGAAAATATTCATTTGTAAAAGGGATACAAAAGTCATAATTAAACTCATTATAATTTATTTATAAATTCTCAAATTACACGTAATAATAATTAAATCTGAAAACAACAAGTTTGATTAAATTCTTTTTAGTAAGTCAAACTAAATAAATTAACTAACATTAATAAACAAACCAATATTTAGTTAAAAGTTGTTGTAACTATTCTAAAAATACATAACTAGTTTCGGTAATTAGGTTTTCATTATACAATAATTTTGAATTTAAATCACTAAAATAAATTAATAATAATCCAAAATTACTATTAGTGATATTAATCACGAAAATATCTTAATATTAATAAACTTTTAACAAGTTCATTTTGTTTCAAAAAGATAAATTTGAAATTAATAGATTTTTGAATTAAACAATTTACTAATCAAAAAAAATAATAATTTGACAAATTCATACAATAATTGAAGTAGGTTAATCACGGCCATAAAATGAGGATTTAAATATAAAATGAAATATCTTAAATAATTTTCGTGAGTATAAAAATAAATTTCGAAATTTAAACATATTCTAAAATACTAAAATACTATCGGATATAATTACACAATTAACAAAAATAAGTTTCCAAAATTCAAGTTAAATCAATCCAACAAGTTAATAACATGTATGAGTTCATAAACATACTAAATATATAATTTTATCAAGATTTATACATATAAAATCAGTAAATATATATTATACACTTAAATACACATATGTAAATCGAAAATCATAATTAACAATTAAATTCTCATAAATCCGAAAATTCATATATAATTCACGTATATTCACATAATCCATCTCAAATATTATTATAACTATTTCTACTATAATATATATGAATTAACAATAATTAACTTATTAATCAAAATTAAACTAGGGTTAAAGCTAGTTACCTTAATTTCAGTGGAAAATAGAATGGAGATAATAAGAGAATACGAGCTAAGATCCTTCCTCTTCAACAAGCTCTAAACTAAATGTATCACCTTCTAAAAATATTCAAGGAAGAAAATAGGTGTTAGAGTTTGGAGTAGAAATTAATAGAAGAAATTAGGAATTTAATTAAAAACTACTTGAAAATGCTATAAATAATTTTCTAAAGCTCAAAAATTGCTCAAAATTTTTATGGAGTACGAAAATGACATAGAAAGTAAGGGAGAAGCTTACTGTTTAGTTTTAGAATGAAAGTAGCTTGGGTAAAAATTATTTGCTCCAAAACTTTAAGTAAATAAGAAAAAAAATGTCAAAAAGTCAATGTAGTTGGAGGATGGAGTAATTGGGTTGGAAATGGGATGAAAATGCTTGAAAACTTCCTCCAAAATTAGAATTTACTTCCCATAAAAATTTCAAGACTTTTGGACCAAGTTTAATATTTTTAAAGATTAAAACCTTAAAGTTAGTCAAATAGTCAAATAAGCTTATAAATGCCTTAGAAAATCCGAAAATGAGTTAACACTATGACAAAATGATTTTAATAAATTTGAAATGAGTTTTGAAATTTATAAATTAATTAATTAAAATTATTTTTACCAATTTCCTAATTTTTTCTCCAAAATCGATTTTAAATTCAAATAAAATCTGAATATTGAAAATAAATTTCACAAAAATTATTTAAACCTTAGGAAAATAAATCCAACATGTTTATGAAATAAAAATATAATTTTTATGAATTTTCAAATCAAGATGAAAATTTTATTGATTAAAACAGTAAAAACGGTAACGGAGTTAATTAAACACTATGAAATAAACGCGAAAAATTCGGAGTGAAACTTTGAGGTGTTACAGGTCAGGTTAGAGTTGAGGATTATTGACCCGTTTAATAGACGGGTCAGGTTAGAGTTGAGAGGGTTCAACCCGTTTATCGATGAACACGACACAAATTTAACACGATGCGACCTTGGTCAGCTCTAGCCATGGAAATATATACCTTACTCATTGTGCCTTTTGATCTTGTCTTGATTTTAGAGCATAGGAAGTATATATATATATAGTAGATTTTATGCCACATACAATGCATGAACTGTTCCAATATTAGAAGGTTTCCAGCAATATTTTTCTCATTTGCTTTTATCAAGAACAATGTGAAAAAAAACAATATACAATGGAGAGGAGGTCATCACAGAGTTTAAATAAACACAATAACATTTTTGTAATATACTAATAATATAGAAAAGCATATATATTCAAAGTTTATTTTATATATATATATATATATATATATATATATATATATATATATATATATATATATATATATATATATATATATATACACTACTTCCTCCGTTTCATTTTAATCTACACACTTTCTTTTTTGATGCATTTTTCTTTTTTAATCTACACATTGTTGCTTTTTTATTTTAGGTAACATGTCACATCTAATTTCTCCTCTTTTTCCACTCATGTCATTCACTTTTTTAATATTTTAACCCACTTTTTACTTTCTCTCTCTCACTTTTCAGTTTCTCTCCCTACCTTTTCAGTTTTTCTCTCATACTTTTGTACTTCCTCCTTAGTATTCCCCCAAAGTGATGTGAGTACATTAAAATGAAACGGAGGGAGTATTACACATGGCTGGCTTTAAGCAGCATTAGAAGAGGATGAGGTATAACCCCTCTCGTTTAATTTTAGCTCGTGAAGAGCTTAATATAACCCCCTCTTGTTTTATTCCACACATTACATAATATTTAGATCGTGTAGGCCATAAAATCATATATGACACAACTACGCATTATTTAGTTATTGGCAACTAATTTGCGGTTGAGATTCTTGCGACGCAGGATGCTAGCTAAACCCCTCCAAGAATCCTGAATTTTCTCTGACCACCTTAGTTCATCATCTGTCGCGTCTGGAGTAAACTTGAGGCGCCCATACGAATCACCTTTGAATAAATATGCTTCATTTGGTACATGTAACGCAAAAGCAGCATCAAAGCCATTCTCAAACATGGTGCCTCTCAAACAAGGCCAATTTTGACGTATGGAAGTGATCGTAATCAGGTGACCATTAGCACTATATTTGATACGAGCATACTGATCCCCCTTAAAGAGGTAAGCTTCGAAAGGGAGCGACGACTCGAATGCAGCATCGACCCCATTTTCAAAGACGGTTCCCCTTAAGAAAGGGAACATATCGGCGATTGGCTTAGGCCCGGCGATGATCTTGTCGTTCGGAGAGTCTGGAGCGTAGAACCATTTTGCGCAAATGTTGCCGGAGAATATGTATGCATTGCCTTGATCTTGAGATGCAAATGCACAATCTATTCCTTGATTTGCAAAGACAGTGTCCTTGAGCGATGAAAATACATCGCCTAGGCGACCTGGTCCGTACAATATCTTGTCATCTTTCTGACCCGGTGCATAATCATCGAGGACGTATTCATTCTTCATGAATATATAAGCTTGATTTGGTTGAACTGATTTGAATGCAGCAGTCACATAGATATCAGTCGACATTTTTCGTTTCTTAATTACTTGATAATCACCTAAAATAAGAAGACATGTCAAATAATTAGATTGATAGGTAAGTTGATTAAGGTAGGAACAATTAGATTGTTAGAGCAAAATAGGGATAAAACATTATAACGCTTTACCATACACTTCGGGTGTACGCTTGAGATGATATACTCAAGACTATTCTTTTTGGCTCATTACTAATTTGAAATCCTCTAAATGAGCAAAATATATATATTCAAAAGGGAGAAATCTAGATCAGCAAAATATACTAAAATAGGAGAGCTACAAATGAGCAAATAGTTTTGGGTATACCATGTATATAATACAACCTTGGTGTATGATAAATATATTCGATAAAAATTCCTATCAAAATCGGGAAGTACTCTCATTCAATTTGTTTCTTAATATTCTTCACTCGCGTGTTTGGCGTAATTAAAATGTAGAATATGAAAAATAAGTAGACCGAGAGGAGAAAAAAGTTTTTTATGATGCATAAAAGGCGTAAAATAGTATTTTTAATTTTTTAGTTAAGCACTTGAAAAAGCAAGTGCGAATGGCTGGGACATGGATAAAAGATCACAGTGTAAATTAAAAAAGGGAAATGATATATGCAATTGTATATAAGAAGTTAAAAATGAAAATATTAGGCAATAAGTAAGCATTAATATATCGATTGACGCGTGATTATGTCAATTTTGTTTTTTGAATTGGTAAGATGAATTGCCCTACCGGACCGGAACCTCGCACATGTCAAACCGGCCCAGTTTAGCGGGCTAGATGCTCTAGAGTAAGGGGAGGTAAGAGAAATCCCTACCCACAAAGTCTTTCTGAGTGGGAATAGAACCCCATCCTCAAGGTGGGAAAGCACAATCCCCCAGCCACTAGGCCAAGCTTAGCTTGGCGTGCATGATTATATATGTCAAATTAAGTACTTCAAAATTTAAGGTGTATATATAACGACCAAATTAAATGGCAAATAATCTAACGAAAGATATTGAAAATTTCAATTTCTGTTCATACTTCTTTGCGTATCAGAATGCTAAATTCAGGAAACACAATATACACAAGATCAAAGTTATTGTATTATACAATTAGGAAAAAACCAAAAATGATGACGTTTAAGAAATAAATAGTTAGTATCATGCATTAATGTTCTGTGTTCAGCAGCAACTATATATACTTCTTGTTGCCTCTCTTTTTTATTGTAACCAAGTAGGCCGAAATACAAATTATGAAAGAGGAGAGAGAATGTATATGGAAGGTGAAAGTATGTTGGTACATATATAGGTTATTATCCACGAAAAAGTTACTATATATGGCGTACGTGCTCCAAGTATAATAACATTTCTATTCAAAAGGAAAGGCTACTACAAATATGAAATGGAGGAAGCACTCCAAGTTTAGCTTCATTGATTAAAGTTAAATATCTAATTCAAAGTTTGCTCATTGAGCATAACTGCTAGTAAAGTCAAGTTCTACGACCATTTTGAGCT